>MCJB01023963.1:76781-88911 GCA_002018475.1 Nicotiana obtusifolia
CCACTATAGTCGTGTCAAACGATCCGGAAATGTTACAAGCAACTATCAGGCCACAACCCTAAACATATATGGTGTTTCTCCCCACCCTTCCTCATCCAAAACTCCACAAATCAGTAGTATAACACGCTGCTTTACAGCAACACAAAACAGTTCACAAAACAGTTCGCTACAAGTGAATAACTCGAACTCACGGCTTCCGATCACCGTCCCGTGAGTTCTTACACACATAGAACGAATTACCAAGACTTAACAGTAGAAAACATGTATTAAATAGAGCAGTAAACTCACCTTGCTCGTTAGGTAACTCAGCCCTTGCTTTGGTTCCTCAAACTCTAGGGTTTACCTTCAACTAGAACTTGAAAGAGGGAAGAAATCCATTAGGGTTTGTGTGGGATTATTTTGGGGAGGGGTTGCAGGGGTTCTTTTAGGTTTTGAAGCTGTGAAATAATAGTGAATTATCTGGCTTTAGAAGCTTTTAAAAGCCCTCTCTTGACCGACTTGGGGCTTTTAAATTTTAGCCCTTAATTTTGGCAAGTAGGTGATGCACCTACTTGTCACCTACCAGCCTGCGCAGTTCTACGGAAATACAATTATCTCAATACTCCTAGATCGTATTGACAAACGGTTTGAAGCATTGGAAACTAAACTCATAGACCTTTAATTTGGTAGGTAGATCACCCCGTAATTCCTTGTAAATTGGGAGAAAATCGCAGAAATATTTGACCTAACGTTTAAGTAAAATTGTGAACCTAAGTTGCGACAACTTTTGTCGACTTTTGTTTCATAACTCGTTTGACTTCAAGACTTATGAAACGGATATCATATCATTAAATACCTTAAAACATGACATCTTGGTAATGTTAAACACCTCTCGATTTTCCCAAAAACGCGAGTTACAACATCCTTAACTCGTTTATCCTCTAATACTTGTTAACCGCCCTTATACACCTTTGCATCGTTTAGGACCAATAGGACTAAACTCTTATTGTCTCAAAGGTAATTCTCTTCTCGAACCAAGGTAGACTATCTTACGGTGTAATCTAACATGTACAAATATGGGTTATAACAGACTATTACAATCGATCCAAACTCAGATCACACAAATATAACCCACTGGTAGACAAGAAATCCTCCACACAACAACATAAAAATCACACATCCGTAGATCACCTCGCAAGTTATAATCCACCTACTTAGCCTTAAACTGACATTTCTTTATACCCCTTCATAGCCACAACTATTACGCCATCACTTAATCTTCCTGAGTCTGAACTCACAAAAAGACATAAAAATCTAATTTGTTCCATAGTTTAACAACGTGAAAGATCCTTCAATACACTCATAACTCGAGACTATATGTCACATCCCGACATGAATCAAGCGCCCAATAGTTCATTTACATCTCCAGAAAACTCTTCTTGTCACGCGCAAACCATCTGAACACATCTTGCGGTCACATCTTACTCATCACATAGCAATCCAACCACTCATCGAGCCACCGACTCCACTAATAGGGACACTATCGGACTTTTAAGTTCAAAAGCAAGTGCTCACACAACCGAAATCCCCATGCTCAAGCTACAGTCAAAACCCGGCCTCAAGTCCTCCAGACTGGCCCATCATCAACACACAGAAATCACATCTCGCATCACCATAGAATCACAAGCCTTCGACGTACAACTGATATCGAGCGCTCAGATGCGCATACAAATGCGTGGAAGGAATTCAAAGAGTTACGCTTCAAGCTGAATCAATGCCGTACGATAAGGAAAGAAAGATGGAAAGTGTATCCTAAATACCCTGTAGCCTCTCGAAGATAGGTATGGACGTCATCATACCGATCTGCAGACTCTAACTAGACACTTGCTCATGACTCGTAGAACCTATGAACCTAGAGCTCTGATACCAACTTGTCACGACCCAAAATCCAACTAGTCGTGATGGCACCTAACCCAACCCGCTAGGTAAGCCAATTAATAACTATCCAATTTAATAAAATTTATTGAGACAAATAAATGATAAAATAACTGAACTTTAATACATTTCCCAAGGACTGGTAGTACAAATCATGAGCTTCTAAGATTTAGAATTTATATAAAGCTATTATGAAATAAAGTTCATCATCTGTCTGAAATATACATGAACAGATTTAAGTTCTAAAGCTACCATGATCGAGAGGCAGCTATGAAGGAATGCAGGTACATCTTCAGATCCAACTCCCGCCGTGCACAACAACATCAACATCCAACATCTGCACGCAAGGTGCAGAAATGTAGTATGAGTACAACCGACCCATGTATCAATAAGTAACAAACCTAACCTTAGGTTGAAAGTAGTGACGAGCTGGGACAAAGGTCAGAGTCCAACACCAATTGCCAATAACAGCTCATAACAATATAATAAAAGTGGTACAGGAAATAACTCAGAGATATAAGCTCAGCTCGTTCACAGTTTTGGAAAATAGGCAAGCTTTTCGAGTATAACAGTGAAAACCCAATCTCTTATCGAAAACACCAAAACATGAGTAAATTTGTAAAATCATGATTTTCTTTCTAAAATCTTTCAACAGGTAAATGTTTCTTCATCAAATGACATGAGAAAAAAAATATATTTCTATGCCTACATGTCATAAATGACGTGATACCATGTAACATGAGGAAAAATGCATCTCTATGACTGTATGTCAAGTGTGCATGTCGAATTCATACAACATAGAGAATAACCATATGCATACTCTCAGAGTATCAATCCACTCAGTCCTCCCAGTCACTCAGTCCTCACAGTTACTCAATTCTCCCAATCACTTGGCACTCACGCTTGGCACTCGCACTCGCACTTAATAGGTACCTGCTTTACTGTGGCTGGGCAGACTCCGGAGAGGATCCTTCAGCCCAAGCGCTATAAAGAGCCAATCATGATATGAATCTGCACGGACAACTCACATGTCATGGTATCAATATCAGGATCCGCATAGACAACTCACGTACTGCATGGACAATTCACGTGCTATAATATCAACATATGGATCCGCACGGATAACTCATGTGCTGCACAGACAACTCACATGCTATGTTATTAACAACCTCACAATCAGACCCTCGGCCTCACTCAGTCATCAATCTCTCCAGTTTCTCGGGCTCACAGCACTCATGCTAAGTAGGCCAAATCAAAGATATGAGATGTCACAACATACAATAATAGAGACTGTGACATGATATGTAATGATGAATACAACTGAGTACATAACTGCAATTAATCAAATAACTCAACAGCAAGGAACGATCACTATGGGCCCAATAGAGCCAGTATATAGCCTAAACATGTTTTCAAGTATAAATTACAGCTCAAGTGCTCTAACGCATAGAGTATAGTAAAAACGTTCAGACAGGATAGCTACACAATTCCATGGTATCGAATAAATCACAGTTATTATGGTGCACGCCTATACGCCCGTCACCTAGCATGCACGTCAGCTCAACATCGATCACATAGCACGTAATTCGGGGTTTCATACCCTCAGCACCAAGTTTAGAAGTGTTACTTACCTCGAACAAGCCAAATCCAATATCGAGTAAGCCAAGACATGCTCCAAAAACGCCATCCCGTGCGTATCGACCTCTGAACGGTGAAATCCCAAAATCAACCCAAAATCCAAATCCCGGCCGGCACCTCAGAACCCGGAGAAATGCACAAAATCCAATAACCATTCAATTACGAGTCCAACCATACTAGTTTCACTCAAATCCAACCCCGAATCGGCGTGTAAAACTCAAAATTTCACTCTATGAAACTTTAGGGAGAACCCCCCAAATTTCTCTCTTGAAACCCTCGATCCAATGCCAAAAACGAGAATAGATTCATGAAATATAATAAAAAATGAGTAGAGAACACTTACCCAATCCACATGGTAAAATTCCTCTACAAGGTACCCCAAATCGAGCTCCAAAATCCCAAAAATGTGAAAAGAAAACGACCAAGTCTCAAAATATAATCTGCCTAGCTTCATCGCATTTGCAATCAAATCGTCGCATCTGCGACCCCCGCTTTTGTGGTAAATATTTTGCTTTTGCGAAGAGTCCCTGAACCAGTAGCCATCACTTCTGCGATTTCTCCTACCCGATTTTGTGATCGCGCTTCTACGCACATTTAACTGTGCTTGCGGTCACGCAGATGCGCCCATGCACCCGCGCCTGTGACTTTCACGCCTAGCTGTCCTGTTCGCTTCTGCAAAGAAGACCTCACATCTGTGACGTCGCTTCTGCGATCAATTGTCCGCAGGTGCGGCCACACCAGAACCAATAGCCTTAGCCAAATGCACCATGCAACGAAATGGTCCGAACCTCGTCTGAAACTTACCCGAGTCCCTCGGGACCCCGTCCAAATATACCAACAAGTCCCGTTACATAACATGGACCTACTCGAGGCCTCTATTCACATAACAACATCAAAATGACGAATTGCACCTCAAATCAAACTTAATAAACTTTTGAACTTTCAACTACCAACACCCGTGCCGAAACATATCAAATCAACCCGGAATCAACTCAAATTTTGCACACAAGTCCCAAATGACGTAATGAAGCTATTCCAATTCCCCGAATCTTAATCTAAATTCAATATCCTCAAAGTCAGCTCTCGGTCAAACTTGTAAACTTTCCAAACCTTTAAATTTTCAACTTTTGCCAATTAGCACTGAAACCTTCTAGAAATATCCAAATGAAAATTCGGGCATACGCCCAAGTACAAAATCACCATCCGGACCTAACAGAACCATCAAAATTCTGTTAAGGGTCAAATACTAAAAAGTCAAACTCGATTAACTCTTCCAACTCTAAAGCTTCAATCATGAAATTCATTCTTCAAAATCAATTCCGAATAATCTGAAAATCAAAACCGACGATTCACACAAGTTATACTACATCATACGATGCTGCTTAAGACTTCAAATAGCTGAACAGAATGCATATACTCAAAACGACCGGTCGGGTCGTTACATATCTATTTGCACGATGAATCTTACTCAAGAGGTCCTGTTGATATCCTAATTGGTGATGTGTTGCATATCTCTATTTTTGATAAATTTTTCATTTTATTTAGTTTGTTGTCATCATATAAAGAGTATAACTTAACTTGTTTGGATAATCGAATTGCTTTGCGAGGAACAACGTTTTACGTTTTCCTGTTGCGGTTTCACTAATTATGGTGTGAAAAGCAGAGAACTCTTTATTCTCCTCGTGTAGGTTCTTTAAGTTTTGCGTTCTCTTTTGCTTCGTGCTTCTGCTTGTGGTATGAAACAAGCGGTTTGCTTGATATTTTGACATTTTAGTTCGCATAAGGAAGAAAAGGCTGTTATTTGCTTCAACAAGTTCTCAAGCCCACGAGCTATATATGGCTGACCATATTTGGGGAAAACCATGGTGCTTTGTGTAGATAATTGGTTAGGAGTGCTCCAACACAAATAAGGCTGGTGCCTCTTAAGACTAAAGTTTTCCAACATATGACTTTTTTACTCTTGATAAGTGTATTCTATACTATTAGATAAGACTGAAATTATATATTTATAAAAAATTTATATAAACTTCATTATTGGCTATTTTGAAGAAAAAAAACAATCACAATAAAGTTTGAATTTAAATAGTAATTGCTTTTTGATTTTGGTTGCCTATCAAGAGTCGTTTAATTCTTTGTTCTAATGTGCGTTATTTTTCCAAAATTGTTGGATTGCTTCAAGACCTTCACCATTATTCATCCGTCTTAATCTCGAGATTCGACATGCTCTTCAAATTAGGATCATCACAAATATGTTAAAGTAGAGTAGTGATGCTAAATTGATATATGAGATGAAGAGCCTATGGTGAAACAACAGAGGATCGAAACAATTGATAGGAGCTTTATATATATATATATATATATATAATAGATAGTCGATGAATGATTTGGTAAAGCGTAATAATTATTTGAGGTGATTTCTCCGAGTACTACCGGCAGTATCAAAATCAACAAGAGTAGAAACTACAAATTCTATCTTAATAAAATCATACTTATGACCTCAAATGGAAAAGATTCAGCTACCAGTAAATCTAAGAGTAAGAATATATCCAGCATTAAGTGATTTATTGTTTCGTTTCGTGTCAGAAATGAGAAAAGCATACAATAAATACTAATTTGGTCATTCTTCTAGAATAATTGGTTGTCAAGCCCAATGCGGTAGTTTTATGTTAATAAGAAAATATTTTCATCATTCAGTGAAAATGAAAGTAGTGCAAAGTACGTGACGGAGAGAGCTACCTTAGTTAGCAAAAATGAATGTGTTAATCAACTAATGGAGATGTTGATTGCCAAGTTCCTTGGTAAAAGTAAAACATTTCTCAATTTTGATTGAAAAAATAATACCAATAACTACTACCAGAAAGAATACATAAATACTTTAACACCAAATGGGTTACCACCACAAAGGTTCATTCTCAAGTTCACTATTTCTTATATATGTTAATGTCATGTATTTATTTAACAGATCTAGTGAAAATTAATCTTCCATTGCGTACATACAAGTTGGTTTTGAAGAAAAATATGCACATCATGCTATTGAGAAATTTAGATCCGTCAGATGGCTTATGTAATGCTACATAGATGGTATACAGATATTTTGACAATAAAATCATATATGCATAAATCATGATGAATCAATTTTCTTCCAAACATGGTTTATCCTCATAATTCTGTTTTTGCCTCTAGAAATAAAGGATATATATTTAGATTTGTCCAAAAGTAATTTTCTGCACAATTGTGTTTTGCAATAATAAGAAAGAAAACACAAGACCAAACAATCCTAAATGTTAGATAGTATTTGCTGCAATATACTTTCTGTCACGACCCAAAACCAACCCGTCTTGATGGCGCCTATAATGGTACTAGGAAAACTGACTATTCAGATATTTCCAATACATTAAATTTTTGAAAGATACAAAAATAGTTTAAATAAAGGAAAATCTCTTAAAACATGATAGGAAATCATAATTCAGTACATAAATTCTTCCCAAAATCGGAGTGTCATTGAGTACATGAGCATCTATGAAATAACAAAGTCTAGTACACCATTTAGAAGTAAAACTGAATAAATAAATTGAAAGGTAAGGGAGGAGAGTCAAGGTCTGTGAACGCTAAGCAGCTACCTCGATGATCTTTGAAGGTCTGGCCTCTGCAAATCAACAACCGCCGAAACCGGAAGCACATGGATCTGCACACGAGGTGTAGGGTATAGCATGAGTACAACCAACTTAATAAGTAACAAATCTAACCTTTAGACTGAGAGTAGTGATAAGTCCAATTATTACAGTCCAATTTCAACATTTAACAGTACGAAAAGTTATAGAAAATTTGACGATGATATCCCAGATATTTATATTCTACAGTGAAGGTACAAGAATTTAGACATGCTTTCAACAAGAACTTAAACCTGCTTTCATATTTCACAATAAAACTTAACACATAACTGGGCAGATCCAGCCCACATGCAAATAAAACAGGGCAGATCCAGCCCAAATGAAAATAAATAGGGCAGATCCACCCCAAATGTCATAACTGCTATCATTGCATCCACTGTGGGTGTGCAGACTCTGGAGGGGCTGATCCAGCCCAAGTCCTATAATAAGCCAAATCATGGCATCAATCAATAAATCCTGTTGCGGCGTGCAACCTGACTTCCTAAATATCACTCACAATAGGCCCTCAGCCCCACTCAGTCAATAACCTCTCCAGTTTCTCGGGCTCACCAGAATCATGATAATTAGCCCAAAATAATGATATAATATAACATTTAAAGACAACAGAGACAGAGACATAATATGCAAGTAATAACTGTGAGTGAGTACAAATTGACAGATTAAGCAATTAGTTCTACAAAAAAGAACGACCATAGTGGGTCCCAATAGTACCATCATATAGCCTAAGCAAGGTTTTTAACATGACTGACAGCTCAATAAATCTAGCGCATGGTGAAAATACGGGAAATAACAAGATTTAACAACTATTTAGTTTCATGGAATCGACCAATTCACAGTCCTTAAGGTGCACGCTTACATGCCCTTCACTTAGCACATGCATCACCTCAACACCAATCACATAATACGAAATTCGGGGTTTTACGTCCTCAGAACCAAGCTTAGAATTTTATCTCAAACCGTGCAAATTTCTACGGAATCAATTTCATAAGAAAATACTAAGTTATTAATCAAAAATCAAAAAGTTGACTCAAAAGCCGGCCCCTGGGCCCACGTCTCGGAATTCAATAAAATTCACAAAATCTGGAAGCCCATTCAACCACAAGTCTAATCATACCAAATTTACCAAAATCTGACATCAAATTGCCACTCAAATCCTCAAATTAAACTCACAAATCCGTAGCCTCAAACCCAAAAATTACACCTTAAAACCACACAATCTAGGCGAGAAAATCAATGGGGAAACAAAATTATTGAATAAATTTAACCACAAGTGACTTACCTCAAGAAACCCTCAAATATCTTCTCAAAAATCGCCTTAGACCGAGTTTGCAAAGTCCAAAATGAGAGAAATCACGAAATCATTCGGATTTAAACACTGGCCAGGCATTTCCGCTTATGCGGTCGAAAAATCCGCTTCTACGGTACCGCTTTTGCGGTCAATAATCCGCATTTGCAGAGGTCACCTAAGGGCCGACCAACCGCTTCTGTGGTCCCAATTCCTGCTCGTGCGAGTGCGCATCTGCGCAAAGTCTATTCGCATTTGCGGACAAGTGACTCCAAGTTCCTCTCCGCTTCTGCGATCCTCCACGCGTAGGTGCGAGTCCGCACTTGCGGAAATGCTTCCTCATTATCACGACCCAAGCCGGAGGGTCGCGACTGGCACCCGGACCCTACTCGCCGAGTGCCGGCGTACCTTTCATCTTACCTTCCTCGTTATCTATAAGGTCAACGATGCCCGTATGAATAGAAAACCATGATCATGATCAATAAAAATACCATACAATAACATGAACATATGAATATATAACATGGCCCTTAAGGCTGCGATGCAAAAACTGTACAACAAAATACATTTGCCGACAAGGCAATCCAACTATACATAAACCCACCCCTTGTCTATGAGCCTTTACTGGAACATACATGATGCAACCTATGTCGGAACAGGGCCCCGACATGCCCATAATGCCTATAACAAAATGCATACCGAGACTACGGCAAGTCCGAAGGATGGATCTCGCCAATATCCGCTGAACTGGACAACCTACTGTAGAGGGGGAGCCTCGTCTATCTGTCTGTCCGAACCTGCAGCACGACATGCAGCATCCACAAATAAAAGGACGTCAGTACGGATAAAGTACTGTGCATGTAAGACGGGAAAACATAACATAAGCACAATAACATGTATCGGGATAAGAAACATAAAATCTGTACCATCTGAATGCCTCTGAGGGCGACTAACCATGAGATACCTGATGTGCACATGTACATATATATATATATATATATATATATATATATATCCTTTTGAAAATCATCATATACATACGCCTCTGTGGGCCTCATCTTCCTCATACCCAACTAATCAGTGGTTGCATAATAGGTACCTGCCCGGCCGACTATAGCGTGGCGCGGTAAAGTAAAATAGCTGTCGTCTATAGTGCGACTAAGTAGTGTGTGTGTATATATATATATTTATATATATAGAGTTGCACAATAGGTGCCTGCCCGGCCGACTATAGCGCGGCTCGGTAGAGTAAAATAGATAATGCATGCTGGACTCATTGGAACCACAGTTTCAACCTTTCGGACTGGCGCAAGGTCAAAGAAGCAACATCAACATCAATCCTCCCATAAGGGGGAAACAATATAAGTACTACTACCTTCTAAGAGTAGAGTATCTTTGGGGCTCGTTCATTGCATTATGTACAATCTGAGTCGTGCAAAAGAAGAAAAAGGACAGTCTCACATACCTTGTATATACTTCCCAACCTCAAGCTATGAATATTCCACGACTCCTTAGTCTACAACAAGAGAAATGACACTACCGTTATCGTTTAAGCGTTGTAACTATTATGTATCGACTGTAACTTATTTTGCGATAAAACGGACAGCACCTCCCCTATATATAGGACTTCCCACAAGTTAACACAATCACCAAACAGCCCAAACAACATCAATAATAATCATATTAAGCCTCCCAAAACAATCCACGCACAAGTCAATCACTTCATACATACGATGGCCACCATAGTCGTGTCAAACGACACGAAAATGTTACGAACAACTATCAGCCCACAACCCTAAATCTATATGGTGTTTCTCCACACCCTTCCTCCTCCAAAACTCCACAAATCAGTAGTAAAACACGCAGCTTTACAGCAACACAAAACAGTCCACAAAACAGTCCGCTACAAATGAATAACTCGAACTCACGGCTTCCGATCACCGTCCTGTGAGTTCTTACATATATAGAACGACTTACCATGAATTCAAAGTAGAAAAAATGTATGAAAGAGAGCAGTAAACTCACCTTTCTTGTTGGATAACTCAGCCCTTTCCTTGGTTCTTCAAACTCTAGGTTTCAACCCAATTAGAACTTGAAAGCGAGGGAAAATAGCTTAGGGTTTGTGTGGGATTTTTGGGGAGGGGTTGTAGGGGTTCAATTTTGGTTTTGAAGGTATGAAATAATAGTGAAATAACTGACTTTAAAATCTCTTAAAATCTCTTTCTTGGCCGACTTGGGACTTTTAATTTTGTCCCCTAATTTTGGCAAGTAGGTGATGCACCTACTTGTCACCTGCCAGTCTGCGCAGGTCTGCGGAAATACAATTATCTCAATACTCCGAGATCATATTGATAAACGGTTTGATGCGTTGGAAACTAGACTCATAGACCTTTAATTTGGTAGGCATATCACCTCGTAATTCCTTGTAAATTGGAAGAAAAGCTCAGAAACATTTGACCTAACGTTTAAGTAAAATTGTGAACCTAAGTTGCGACAACTTTTGTCGACTTTTGTTTCATAACTCGTTTGAATTCGAGACTTATGAAAGGGATGTTGTATGATTCAAATACCTTAAAACATGATCTCTTGTTAATGTTAATCACCTCTGGATTATCCGAAATATGAGTTACAACATCCTTAACTCGTTTATCTTCTAGTACTTGTTAACCACCCTTATACACCCTTGCATCATTTAAGACCAATAGGACTAAACTCTTATTATCTCAAAGGTAATTACCTCCTCGGACCTATGTAGACTATTTTACGGCGTAATCTAACGTGTACAAATATGGGCTATAACACCCTCCCCCCTTAGGAACATTCGTCCTCGAATGTAAGGGTTTACGGGGATCTTAACTCATTGTGGATTTCTGACGGAAATCTCCGGCTGAGTTTCCTCTATTAAACGGACCCTAGCAAAACTCGCAAGCAGTTAAACCTACCTATAGCCTTACAAGGTTATACAAAGAATTATAGCTACGTGCATTATCCGCATATCACCATTTGTATTAAGAAAGAGTATTCTCACGTTATTGCTTACGTCATAGAGATGTTTCTCCTTTTAATACGTCCTGCGTTCCCCCGGCACCCTCATTATCTCCATGCTGGAACAGGTAAGGGTATTTAGACTTCAACTCATCCTCTGTTTCCTATGTCATCTCTTCCGTATTTTTATCCTTCCACAATACTTTAACGGAAGCTACATCTTTTGTTCTTAGCTTGCGGACTTGTTGGTCCAATATAGCTACTGGCATTTCTTCATATGATAGATCCCTTGTAATTCGTACATCTTTGATAGGGACGACCCGAGAAGGGTCTCCAATACATTTCCTCAACATAGATACGTGGAATACTGGATGGACAAATTCTAATTCAGATGGCAATTCTAACTCATAAGCAACCTGTCCAATTCGTCGAAGAATTTTGTACGGCCCAATATACCGCGGATTCAGTTTACCCTTCTTCCCAAAACGCATAACACCCTTCATCGGTGAGATCTTCAAGAAAACTCAATCACCAACCTCAAATTCCAAGTCACGACGTCGGACATCGGCATAAGATTTTTGCCTGCTTTGGGCCGTCTTCAGTCGCTCTTGTATCACTTTCACCTTCTCAATGGCTT
>MCJB01023963.1:88990-128456 GCA_002018475.1 Nicotiana obtusifolia
TTTAATACTGGAATGGTAACTATTATTGTAGGCGAATTCTATGAGTGCTAGGTGATCATCCCAGTTCCCCTTAAAATCTAGAACACATGCTCGTAGCATATATTCAAGTGTCTGGATGGTACGTTCAGCCTGTCCATCAGTCTGTGGATGGAATGCCGTACTGAGATTTACTTGTGTGCCTAAACCCTTCTGGAAAGACCTCCAAAAGTTAGCCGTAAATTGAGCTCCTCTGTCTGAGATAATAGATGTTGGTACCCCATGAAGTCGGACAATTTCCTTGATGTACCGTTTTGCATAATCTTCAGCTGTGTAGGTTGTCTTAACTGGCAGAAAATGGGCACATTTTGTAAGTCGATCAACTATTACCCAGATGGAGTCAAACTTATGATAAGAGTGAGGTAACTCAACAATGAAATCCATATTAATCACCTCCCATTTCCAGGTCGGAATTTCTATATTTTGGAGCAGTCCACCAGGTTTCTGATGTTCTACCTTTATCTGTTGGCAATTGGGGCACTGGGCTACATATTCGGCGATGGAACTTTTCATACCTTCCCACCAATACTGCTCCTTAACGTCATGATACATCTTTGTTGAGCCAGGATGGATGGAATACCGGGATTGATGAATTTCCTTCATAATCTTCTCTCGTAATCCTGCTACATTAGGCACACATAATCGGTTTTGACACCTCAGTGTTCCATCCCCTGCAATTTCAAAAGCTGAGATTTTTCCTTGCTGAATGCTCTCTTTCAATCGCATCAAGGTGGGATCTTCGTATTGCCGTGCTTTTACTTCGGCCACGAGAGATGATTCTGATGTGTTATGCACAACAACACCTCCGTCCTTGGAGTCCAACAATTTAATTCTCATACTGGCTAGCTGATGAAGCTCTTTAGTCAACCCTTGTCTACTTGACTCAATGTGTACTAAGCTGCCCATTGAGTTACGACTGAGAGCGTCTACCACAACATTGGCTTTACCGGGATGGTACAATATCTCGACATCGTAATTTTTCAGTAATTCAAGCCACCTACGTTGTCTCATGTTCAACTCCTTCTGTTTGAAGATGTATTGTAAACTTTTGTGATCTGTGTAGATGTCAACATGCACATCGTATAAATAGTGCCGCCAAATCTTTAAAGCATAAATTACTGCAGCCAATTCCAAATCATGAGTCGGGTAATTATTTTCATGCTTCTTTAATTGTCTTGATGCATAAGAAATTACCTTCCCATGTTGCATCAATACGCACCCCAAACCCACACCTGAAGCATCACAATACACCACATACCCTTCTGTTCCTGCTGGGAGGGTAAGTACTGGCGCGGAGGTCAATCGGTCTTTTAGTTCTTGGAAACTATTCTCACAAGCGTCGGACCATTGGAACTTGGTAGCTTTCCGTGTCAACTTAGTCAATGGGGCTGATATAGAGGAAAATCCTTCTACAAACCTCCTATAATATCCTGCTAGCCCTAGAAAACTGCGGACCTCTGACGGTGTTGTAGGTCTTGGCCAATTTTTCACTGCATCGATCTTTTGAATATCAACACTAATACCCTCGTCAGATATCACATGGCCAAGGAATGCTACTGAGTTTAGCTAGAATTCACATTTGGAGAGCTTAGCATACAACTTACGATCCCGAAGGGTCTGTAATACTATCCGCAAGTGGCCCGTATGTTCTATCTCTGAACGAGAATACACCAGAATGTCATCAATGAATACAATCACGAACACATCAAGATAGGGCCTGAATACACAATTCATGAGATCCATAAAAGCTGCTGGGGCATTTGTTAGCCCAAACGACATTAGCAAGAACTCAAAATGCCCATATCTTGTCCTGAAGGCTGTTTTTGGAATATCCTTCTCCTTGACCCTCACCTGGTGATACCCTGAACGCAAGTCAATCTTGGAAAAATACTTGGCACCCTGGAGTTGGTCAAACAGGTCGTCAATCCTTGGAAGTGGATATTTGTTCTTTATAGTAAACTTATTCAACTTTCGATAATCGATACACATCCTTAACGACCCATCTTTTTTTCGCACAAATAAGACTGGTGCACCCCAAGTTGAAGTGTAGGCCTAATGAAGCCCTTATCCAGCAAGTCCTTCAACTGCACCTTCAACTCTTGCAATTCTGCCGGGGCCATCCTGTATGGAGGGATAGAGATCGGTTGAGTGTCCGGCAACAGATCAATGCTAAACTGGATCTCCCTTTCAGGAGGAAGACCTGGGAGTTCATCTGGGAAAACATCCAGGAACTCATTGACCACTGGGATTGATTGTAGGGTAGGCGGCTTCGCCTCCGCATCCCTAACGCGAACGAGATGATAAATGTAACCCTTTGAGATCATCTTCCTTGCCTTAAGATAGGAAATAAACATACCTTTCGGCGTAGCAATGTTCCCCTTCCATTCGATGACGGGTTCACCAGGAAACTGAAACCTAACCCTCTTCGTACGACAATCAACATTTGCATAGCATGAGGCCAACCAGTCCATTCCCATTATCACATCGAAATCAACCATTTCTAACTCAAACAAATTCGCCGAGGTTTGACGACCACAAATCGTCACAGTGCAACCTCTATATACCCTTCTAACAACCACAGAATCTCCTATTGGAGTAGATACCACAAATGGTTTACTTATTAATTCGGGTTTGATGCCAAACTTATCAGCCACAAGAGGTGTAACATATGATAATGTAGATCCCGGATCAATCAACGTATATACATCATAAGAAAACACAGACAATATACCTGTAACAACATCCGGAGATGACTCGAGATCCTGCCGACCTACTAGAGCATAGGTTCTATTTTGAGTACCACTCGAGCTCGGCACTCCACCTCTACCTCTACCACGACCTGTTGGCTGCTGAAAACCCCGTGCTGGAGGTCGAACTGATAAGGAAGAACCAGCCACAGATCCAGTTGGCTGAGCCATAATACCACCTCCTCTGCCAGGACAATCCCACCTCATATGGCCAAGTTGTCCGCAAGAATAGCATACATCGGAACCTTGACGACAGAGTCCAACGTGGGCCTTGCCGCACTGATCTCAACGAGGTGTTAGGGGTCTCGTCTGACTAGTATCCCTGTAATGTTGCGAGCCTGATGCCCGCAAACTTTGACCTGGACCCGAATAGGTAAATCGATCATATCGAGGTCTCTGAAACTGTGGAGGAGCACTAGCTACAGGTGGAGCCGAACTCCTCAAAAACTGGGGCCTGAAATTACCTCTGAAGTCACCAGAATACCCTGCAAATCTCGCCCTCTTATGCTGGCCCCTATCTTGCTCCCTATCTGTTCTTTCCTGGCACTTACGATCCTATAGTTTTTGGGCATAAGCCTGAATACGGGAAATATCCATGCCCTCTATCAAGGAAGCTGTCGTGCACTCATTTATCTGATGTGGTCCCAATCCATTCACGAACAGTTGCACCCTATCGCTCATCTTGGCCACTATATGGGGAGCATACCTTGCTAAAAAAATCAAACTGCATGCTATACTCTCGCACACTCATATTACCTTGTCGAAGGTTCAAGAACTTATCAGCTCTAGCTCATCGTATCTCAACTGGCAGGTAGTGACGAAGGAACGCCTTAGAAAATTCCTTCCACACAGGTGGGGGAGCATTCAGACCCCTGGATCTCTCCCAACTATCATACCAGAAAACTGCTAAATCCCGTAACCGATAAGAAGCCAACTCTATTGCCTCCGTATCGTTAGCATGCATAACCCGCAGTGTACGATGAACCTGATCAATAAAAGTCTGCGGGTCCTCCTTGGGGTCTGATCCGGTAAACACTGGAGGATCTAGATTAATAAAATCCTGAACTCTCGTACTAACTAGTTTATCAGTAGCACCGGTATTCTGCCTCTGAGCCTGAGCAGCTACCAAGCTAGTCAACAACTGTACCGCACTTCGCATATCCTGGTCTGTAGTACCAGATGGAGGAACTGGAGATGCTGGGTGCCTTCTTATATCCTCTGGAGGAGAAGGAGTAAATAAGGTCTGAGACGGCGTCTCACTTTGAGGTTCGCTATGGCCCGCTCTGGCGGGAGGCACCTGACTGGTACCCTCTCCCGCAGCTGTATCAAGGTGCCTACTAATCACTTGCTTCCTAATCGTTGGAATCGCTGAAAAGAACATGTTTAATATTAGAAACGAATACTTACGACTAAGCTCTGTGCACGATCTAGATTCAAGAAAAAGTAATAACTCTAAATGTCATGCAGCCTCCTGATTATAAATGTGGCGCGCTACACATCCATAATCAAGACTCTACTAGACACGGGTCATAGACAACCCCTAGGACAGACCTGCTCTGATACCAGGTTTGTCACGACCCAAGCCGGAGGGTCGCGACTGGCACCCGGACCCTACTCGCCGAGTGCCGGCGTACCTTGATCTTACCTTCCTCGTTATCTATAAGGTCAACGATGCCCGTATGAATAGAAAACCATGATCATGATCAATTGAAATACCATACAATAACATGAACATATGTATATATAACATGGCCCTTAAGGCTGCGATGCAAAAACTGTACAACAAAATACATTTGCCGACAAGGCAATCCAACTATACATAAACCCACCCCTTGTCTATGAGCCTCTACTGGAACATACATGATGCAACCTGTGTCGGAACGGGGACCCGACATGCCCATAATGCCTATAACAAAATGCATACCGAGACTACGGCAAGTCCGAAGGATGGATCTCGCGAATATACACTGAACTGGATAGCCTACTGTAGTGGGGGAGCCTTGTCTATCTGTCTGTCCGGACCTACAGCACGACATGCAGCGTCCACAAATAAAATGACGTCAGTACGAATAAAGTACTGTGTATGTAAGACGGAAAAACATAACATAAGCACAATAACATGTATCGAGATAATAAACATAAAATCTGTACCATCTGAATGCCTCTGAGGGCGACTAACCATGAGATACCTGATGTGCACATGCATGTACATATATATATATATATATCCTTTTTAAAATCATCATATACATACGCCTCTGTGGGCCTTATCATCATCATATACATACGCCTCTGTGGGCCTCATCTTCATCATACCCAACTGATCAGTGGTTGCACAATAGGTGCCTGCCCGGCCGACTATAGCGCGGCGCGGTAAAGTAAAATAGCTGTCGTCTATAGCGCGACTAAGTAGTGTAAAACATATATATATATATATATATATATATATAGATAGATAGATAGATAGATAGTTGCACAATAGGTGCCTACCCGGCCGACTATAGCGCGGCTCGGTAGAGTAAAATAGATAATGCATGCTGGACTCATTGGAACCACAGTTTCAACCTTTCGGACTGGCGCAAGGTCAAAGAAGTAACATCAACATCAATCCTCCCATAAGGAGGAAACAATATAAGTACTACTACCTTCTAAGAGTAGAGTATCTTTGGGGCTCGTTCATTGCATTATGTACAATCTGAGTCGTGCAAAAGAAGAAAAAGGACAGTCTCACATACCTTGTATATACTTCCCAACCTCAAGCTATGAATATTCCACGACTCCTTAGTCTACAACAAGAGAAATGACACTACCGTTATCGTTTAAGCGTTGTGACTATTATGTATTGACTGTAACTTATTTTGCGATAAAACGGATAGCACCTCCCCTATATATAGGACTTCCCACAAGTTAACACAATCACCAAACAACCCAAACAACATCAATAATAATCATATTAAGCCTCCCAAAACAATCCACGCACAAGTCAATCACTTCATACATACGATGGTCACCATAGTCGTGTCAAACGACCCGGAAATATTATGAACAACTATCAACCCACAAACCTAAATATATATGGTGTTTCTCCAAACCCTTACTCCTCCAAAACTCCACAAATCAGTAGTAAAACACGCAGCTTTACAGCAACTCAAAACAGTCCACAAAACAGTCCGCTACAAGTGAATAACTCGAACTCACGGCTTCCGATCACCGTCCCGTGAGTTCTTACATATATAGAATGACTTACCATGAATTCAAAGTAGAAAAAATGTATGAAAGAGAGCAGTAAACTCACCTTACTTGTTGGATAACTCATCCCTTTCCTTGGTTCTTCAAACTCTAGGTTTCAACCCAATTAGAACTTGAAAGCGAGGGAAAATCGATTAGGGTTTGTGTGGGATTTTTGGGGAGGGGTTGCAGGGGTTCAATTTCGGTTTTGAAGGTTTTAAATAATAGTGAAATAACTGACTTTAAAATATCTTAAAATCTCTCTCTTGGCCGAGTTGGGACTTTTAATTTTGTCCCCTAATTTTGGCAAGTAGGTGATGCTCCTACTTGTCACTTGCCAGTCTGCGCAGGTCTGCGGAAATACAATTATCTCAATACTCCGAGATCGTATTGACAAACGGTTTGATGCGTTGGAAACTAGACTCATTGACCTTTAATTTCGTAGGTAGATCACCCCGTAATTCCTTGTAAATTGGAAGAAAATCTCAGAAACATTTGACCTAACGTTTAAGTTAAATTGTGAACCTAAGTTGCGACAACTTTTGTCGACTTTTGTTTCATAACTCATTTGACTTCAAGACATATGAAACGGATGTAATGTGATTCAAATACCTTAAAACATGATCTCTTGGTAATGTTAATCACCTCTCGATTATCCGAAATACGAGTTACAACATCCTTAACTCGTTTATCTTCTAATACTTGTTAACCACCCTTATACACCCTTGCATCATTTAAGACCAATAAGACTAAACTCTTATTATCTCAAAGGTAATTCCCTCCTCGGACCTATGTAGACTATCTTACCGCGTAATCTAACGTGTACAAATATGGGCTATAACACTCATCCGCGCTCCACAGCCACCAATCCAAACTTTGCTTTTGCGCTTCCCAGCTCGCACCTGCAATCAAAGCTCCGCATGTGCAATTACACCAGCAGAATCCCAACTTCAGCAATCGTCCAAACTCCAAATTCGCTCCCTTAGTCATCCGAACTCCATCCGAGGCCCTAGGGACCTCAACCAATTGTACCAACATGTCCTAAAATATGACACGAACTTAGTCGAGCCTTCAAATTGCGTCAAACAACATCCAAAATACGAATCCCACCCTAATTCAAGCCTATTGAAATTAAGAAAATTTCAACTTCTACAAACGATGCCGAAACCTATCAAATCACGTCCGATTGACCTCAAATTTTGCACATAAGTTACAAATGACACCACAGACCTACTCCAACTCCTGGAACCCCAAATCCGAGCCCGGTATCCACAAAGTCCACTCTCGGTCAAACTTTCAAATTTCCAACTTTCGCCATTTCAAGCCTAATTTCAGTACGAACCTCTAGATCACAATTCGGACACGCTCCTAAGTCCAAAATCAGCCAACGGAGCTAACAAAACCATCAAAACTCCCTTCTGGAGTCGTCTATACATAAGTCCACATCCGGTCAACCTTTTCAATTTGACCTTGAGACTAAGTGTCTCAATTCAATCCGAAACCTTTCCGAACCGAAACCAACTACCCTGGCAAGTCAATAGCAGCTATAAACCATAAAATTAGTAGTAAATGGGGGAACAAGGCTACGACTTTCAAAACGACCGGCCGGGTCGTTACATCCTCCCTATCTTAAACAAACGTTCTTCCTCAAACGAGTCTAGTAACGTACCTGGAGTCTCAAATAGGTGTGGATATCTTCTTCACATCTCCCGCTCGGTCTCCCACATAGCTTCCTCAACTGGCTGACCTCTCCACTGCACCTTCACTGAAGCTATGTCCTTTGATCTCAACTTTCGAACCTGCCGATCCAAAATGGCCATCGACTCCACACCATAAGTCAAATCACCAACCAACTGAATCGTCCTAGAAATCCAAAACATGAGACAGATCGCCGACATACTTTCGGAGCATAGAAAAATAAAATACTGGATGCACACTCAACAAACTCGATGGTAAGGCAAGCTTGTAAGCCAACTCTCCAATCCTCTGAAGTATCTCAAACGACCCAATAAACCGAGGGCTCAACTTGCCCTTCTTCCCGAATCTCATAACACCTTTCATGGGTGAAACCTTGAGTAGTACCTTCTCCCCAACCATGAAAGCAACATCTCGAAACTTACTATCGACGTAACTCTTCAGCCTGGACTGCGCCGTCCGAAGCCGATCCTGAATCAATTTAACCTTGTCCAAAGAATCCTGAACCAAGTCAGTACCCAATAGCTTAACCTCACCGGACTCAAACCAACCCACTGGAGATCGACACCGTCTCCCATACAAAGCCTCATATGAAGCCATATAAATGCTCGACTGATAGCTGTTTTTGGCGGCAAAATCTGCGAGTGGCAGAAACTGATACCAAGAAACCCCGAAATCTATGACACAAGTGCATAGCATATCCTACAATATCTGAATAGTGCACTGGGACAGTTCGTCCATCTGACGGAGAAATGCTGCACTCAACTCAACCTGGGTGCCCAGCTCTCGCTGCACGGCTCTCTAAAACTGTGATGTAAACTGTGTGCTCCGATCAGAAATGATGGGCACTAGCACACTGTAAAGGCGAACAATCTCATGGATGTAAATCTTAGCCATCCACTCAGAAGAATAAGTAGTCCCAACTGGAATGAAGTGCGCGGACTTGGTCAGCCGATTCACAATCACCCAAATAGCGTCGAACTTCCTCAAAGTCCATGGGAGCCCAACTAGAAACTCTATGGTGATACGTTCCCATTTCCACTTTGGAATCTCAAGCCTCTGAAGCAATCCACCCGATTTCTGATGCTCATACTTCACCTGTTGACAATTTTTAGGAATCGAGCTACAAACCCCACTATGTCCTTCTTCATCTCCTCTACCAATAATGTAGCCGCAAATCCTGGTACATCTTCGCGGCACCTGGATGAATGGAATACCACAAACTGTGGGTCTCCTCAAGAATCAACACACGTAGTCCATCTACGTTGGGCGCACAAATCCAACTCTGCATCCTTAACACCCCATCATCCCTAGTCGTAACATCCTTGGCATCACCGTGCTGAACCGTGTCCTTAAGGACAAACAAATGAGGATCATCATACTGGCTCTCTCTAATGCGATAATATAAGGAAGAATGAGAAACCACACAAGCTAGAACCCGGCTGGGCTGAAATACACTGTTCATTAGATGCATGAATGTTGCTGGGGCGTTGGTCATCCCAAAAGACATCACAAGGAACTCATAATGACCATAACGGGTCCGGAATGCTGTCTTTAGAATATCCGAGTCCTGAATCTTCAACTGGTGATACCCAGACCTCAAATCAATCTTAGAGATCACCCTCGTTCCCTGAAGCTGGTCAAATAGATCATCAATGCACAGCAAAGGATACTTGTTCTTGATTGTTACTTTGTTCAACTGCCCATAGTTGATGCACATCCACATAGTACCATCCTTCTTCTTCACAAATAGAACCAGTGCACCCCAAGGAGACACGCTAGGCCTAATAAACCCCTTATCAAGAAGTTCCTGAAGTCGTTCTTTCAATTCCTTCAACTCAGCTGGTGCTATATGATACGAAGGAATAGAAATGAGCTGAGTGCCCGACACCAAGTCAATACCAAAGTCAATATCCCTGTGGGGTGGCATGCCCGGCAGGTCTGCAGGAAACACATCCAGAAAGTCTCGTGCCACTGGAACAGAATCAATAGTACGGGTATTAGCGCCAACATCCCTCATAAAGGACAAATAAGATAAACAACCCTTCCCAACCATCCTTTGAGCCTTCAAATATGAAATCACCATGCTGGGAAAATAATCTAGAGAACCTCTCCACTCGATCCTTGGCAAACCCGGCATTGCCAACGTCACGGTCTTAGCGTGACAATCCAGCATAGCATGTCATGGAGACAACCGATCCATACCCATGATCATGTCGAAATCAACCACACCAAGCAATAAGAGATCAATTCTAGTCTCCAATCCCCTAATGGTCACTACACATGACCGATATACACGGTCCATAATAATAGTATCGCCCACTGCATAGATACATGAACATATGAGACTAAGAACTCACGGGGAATATCTAGGTAATTAGCAAAATACGATGATACATATGAATACGTGGAACTAGGTCAAATAATACAGAAGCATCCCTGTGGCATACTAAGACAATATCTGTGATCACTGCATCTGAAGCAACATCATCTGGCCTAGCAGAAATAGCATAGAATCGGGCTTGACCGCCACCTGATCGGCTCCCCCTCTTGGGCGATCCCTAGCTGCCTGAGCCCCACCTTGAGCTGGGTGGGTGGGTGGTGAAGTAACTAGTGCTGAAGTCGTGGCCAGACTCCTCTGCTGAACTGGACCTTTCGTAAAGCGGGGACAGAACCTTTTCACATGACCCAACTCTCCACACTCGAAACATCCTCTCTCAAAAAATAGTGGCAAATATTAAGGCGGACCTCGAGAACTAGAATAATTACCAGAAGAACCTGGTGTAGACGAACCCTGAACTGAAGGTGCACGAGAAGAACTCTGAGCTGGGAGGGCACTGAGGGATGACTGGCCCTGTCTAGCACTGTATAAACCATAGTTGGATGATGCACCATGGTGGACTGGACGAGCCATCTGAGTGGGCCTGTAAGGATGACCCCTGCCGTGGTAGAACTGACCCCCAAAAGAAACACCACTGAAATCACTCGATCCACGAGGCCTCTAAGCCACCCCTCCTCATGCTGCTGACTACGGACCATCTCTGATCACCGAGCAATATCAACCACCTTGTCGAACTGAACACCAAATACACACTCCCGAGTCATTGCAAAACATAACTGATAGGTGAGGCCACCAAAGAACCTCCTAAATCGTCTCCTTCTCAGTGGGAACCAACCTAACTGCGTGATGAGCCAACGCTAAAAATCTCATCTCATACTGGGTCACAAATAGGCAGTCCTGGTGTAGCTGCTCGAACTGCCTGTGCAGCTCCTCCCTACGGGTCGGTGGCGCAAACGCCTCCAAGAAGATAACGGAGAACTCACGCCATAATAGTGATATAGCACCGACTAGACTGCTCCTCTCATAGGCCTCTCACCATCTGAAGGCAGCCCCAGTAAACTGGAAAGTAGTGAATGCGACCCACTGGTCTCCAGAATACCTGCCGTGCAAAGAATCCCCTGGCATATATCCAAGAAGTCTTGGGCATCCTCGGACTCAGCCCCACTGAATGATGGAGACTGGAGCCTCCCAAACCTCTCAAGTCTCCTCTGTCCATCATTAGCCATAACGAGGCCCACCTGGGCCTGAGCAGCTGCAGCCGGCTGGGCTGGCAACATCCTCGGCACCTGAAGTCCTTGCATCACCTACTCTAGAGTACGAACAGTGGGAGTCGGAGTACCTCCCTCAACCTGAGAAGTGGCTGGCGTGTCTGAATTGAAACTGCCTGAGCAAGGCTAGTGCACACCGTCAAAATCTAAGCCAAATCCTCCTGAAGGCCTGGGATCACAATGGCATAGCTGGTGCCTGAGCTGGCACAACTGGCTCAACCACATCTGGAACCTGCTTTTGAGCTGGAGCAACTGGTGAATCTGTAGGTGCTACTCTAGCTGCTGTACGAGCTGCACCTTAACAACTACCGCGGCCCCTACTGCGACCTCGACCTCGACCTCTCGTGGCCCTGGCTGGTGGTATTGGTGGCTGTCCGCCCTGTCTAGTAGCACGTGTCTTCACCATCTATGAGAGAATAAAATAACAGAAGTTTTAATTTCTGGAATCAACAAATCCGCACGACAACAATACAAGAATGTGTAATTTCCCAAGGGTTCGACAGCTTCTCAAAGATAAGTACAGACGTCTCCGTACCGATCCACAAGACTCTACTAAACCTGCTCATGACTTATGAGACCTATGTACCTAGGCTCTAATACCAGCTTGTCACGAACCAAAATCAAACTGTCGTGATGACGCCTATCATTGTACTAGCCAAGCCGACTATTCAGACATTTCCAACACTTTAAATCTTTGAAAGATACTAAAACAGTTTAAATAAAGGAAAATTTCTAAAAACAGGGTAGGAAATCATAACTCAATACATAAATTCTTCCCAAACCGCCGTATCACTAAGTACATGAGCATCTATGAAATAACAAAGTTTAGTACACTATTTAGAAGTAAAACTGAATAAACAAACTAAAAATTAAGGGAGGAGAGTCAAGGTCTATGAATGCCAAGCAGCTACCTCGATGATCTCCGAAAGTCTGGCCTTTGCAAATCAACAACCGTCAAAACCTGAAGCACCTGGACTGAAAGTAGTGACAAATCTAATTATTACGGTCCACTTTGAACATTTAATAGTACGGAAAGTTATAGAAAATATGACAATGATATCTCAGATATTTATATTCTACAAGTGAAGGTACAAGAATTTAGACATACTTTCAATAAGAACTTAGACATGCTTTCAACAAGAACTTAAACATGCTTTCATATTTCACAACAAAACTTAACACATAACAGGGCAGATCCAGCCCACATGCAAATAAAATAGCGCAGATCCAGCCTAAATAAAAATAAATAGGGCAGATCCAACCCAAATGTCATAACTGCTAGCATTGCGTCCACTGTGGGTGTGCAGACTGCGGAGGGGCCGATCCAGCCCAAGCCCTATAATAAGCCAAATCCTTGCATCAATCAATAAAGCCTGCTGCGGCGTGCAGCCTGACTTCCTAAATATCACTCACAATAGGCCCTCAACTCCACTCAGTGAATAACCTCTCCAGTCTCTCGGGCTCACCAGAATCATGATAATAAGCCCAAAATAATGATATGATATAACATTTAAAGACAACAAAGACAGACATAATATGCAAGTAATAACTGTGACTGAGTACAAATTGACAGATTAAGCAATTAGTTCTACAGTAAAGAACGACCACTGTGAGTCCCAATAGTACCACCATAAAGCCTAAGCAGGGTTTCTAACATGACTGATAGCTCAATAGATCTAGCACATGGTGAAAATACGGGTAACAACAAGATTTAACAACTATTCAGTTCCATGGAATCGCCCAAGTCGCAGTTCTTACGGTGCACACCTACATGCCCGTCACTTAGCGCGTGTCACCACAACACCAATCACATAATATGAGATTCGAGGTTTCACACCTTCTGAACCGAGCTTCAAAGTGTTACTTACCTCAAAACGTGCAAATCTCTATGAAATCAATTCCGTAAGAAAATACTAAGTTATTAATCAAACATAAAAAAGTCGACTAAAAAGCCGGGCCCCGGGCCCACGTCTCAGAATCCAATAAAAGTCAAAAAATCAGGAAGCCCATTCAACCACGAGTTTAACCATACTAACCAAAAACCGACATCATATCGCCACTCAAATCCCCAAATTAAACCCTCCAAATCCCTAGCCTCAAACCCCCAAATTACACCTTAAAACCACACGATCTAGGCGGAAAAATAAATGGGGAAACAAACTTATTGAATAAATTTAACACAAGTGACTTATCTCAAGAAACCCCTAAAAAATCCTCTCAAAAATCACCTTAGACCGAGTTTGCAAAGTCAAAAATGAGAGAAATCATGAAACCTTTCGGATTTAAACACTGCCCAGGAATCCGATTTTGCGGTACCGCTTTTGTGGTCAATAATCCGCATCACTGGAGGTCACTTAAGGGCCGACAAACCGCTTTTGCGGTCCCAGTTCCCACTCCTGCGGGTGCGCATCTACGCAAGTGCATCCGCATCTGCGGACCAGTGACCCCAAGTTCCTATCCGCTTCTGCGATCCTCCACTCGCAAGTACGAGTCTGCACCTGCGGAAATGCTTCCTCATCCGCGCTCCAAAGCCCCCAATTTAAACTCCACTTCTATGCGTACGAGTTCGCACATGCGATCTTTACACCAGCAGACTCCCAACTTCAACAATCATCCAAACTTCAAATTCGATCCATTCACCATCCGAACTCCACCCGAGGCCCCCAGGACCTCAACCAATTATACCAACAAGTCATAAAACATGACACGAACTTCGTCGAGCCCTTAAATCACATCAAATAACATCAAAAACATGAATCGCACCCCAAATTCAAGCCTGTTGAAACTACGGAAATTCCAACTTCTACAAACGATGCCGAAACCTGTCAAATTACGTCCAATTGACCTCAAATTTTTCACATAAGTCATAAATGACACTGCGGACCTACTCCAACTCTCAAAACCCCAATCCGAGCCCGGTAACCACAATGTCTACTCTTGGTCAAACTTTCAAATTTTCAACTTTCGCCATTTCAAGCCTAATTCTACTACGGACCTCCAAATCACAATTCAGACACGCTCCTAAGTGTAAAATCAGCCAACGGAGCTAATGGAACCATCAAAACTCCCTTTCGGAGTCGTCTACACATAAGTCCACATTCGGTCAACCTTTTTAACTTAAGCTTTTGACTTTGAGAGTAAGTATCTCAATTCATTTCGAAACCTTTTCGGACCCGAACCAAGTACCCCCAACAAGTCAAATAGCAGCTATAAAGCACAAAATGAGCAGTAAATGGGGAAATGGGGATTCAACTTTCAAAACGACTGGCCAAGTCGTTACACTTTCTCGCATGGACAACTTTATATCGCACTACCAAAAATGATATTAACATCGGCAAAAAGACCAACAAAGATTATGGTGGAGTGGTAAGTACTCTTCATCCTTAATCAAAGATCTCGGGATTGAGCCCTGAGTATGGAGTCCCCTTTGCTAGGGAGTGCTTTACCCTCCAATGTGGGACTTCCCCGCAAGAAACCAGCTTTAGTTGGGCCCCAATATCGTACCGGACACCAGAAGGAAAACCAAAAGAAATGTTGGTAACAAAAGATCTGATCACGACGGAGCAACCAAAGCGTCAGAAGGTAACATATGTAAAAATTATCTAATTTAACTGAATGATGATTTTTTTTAGGTTCATATGATATCCAATTATTTTAAACTTAGTATTACGCTAATATAATAACATATTTTTGGCATTTAAAGGACTGTTCCACTATTTCATGTCAAATGTTTTACAACAATACTTTCTTAATTCATATATAATAATTTTATCATTAATTAAATTTGTAGTTCCTTCATAAAAGTAATTGACTGAACCATTGCATGTTATTATTAACGTACAATGCATGTTCAGAGAAACTAGTATGTGTGCGTGTATGTATATATATGTGCGAGTGTGTGTGCAAGTATGTGTGTGTGTGTGTGTGTGTGTGTATATTATATTGTAACGACTCGATCGGTCGTTGTGCTTTCTAGATCCCTGTTTGCCTAATTAAGACTCTCCGTATGTGCTTTTGCTATTTTATGACTGGCGGGGATGGTTAGTTCGGGCTTGAAAGGGTTCAAGTTAAAATCGGAACACTTAGTTCCTTAATATTGGCTTAAGAGGGTTGAGTTTGACTTGGGTCTACATTTGTAGTAAACGACCTCAGAACCGAGGTTTGACAGTCCTAATGGGTTCGTATGATGATTTTGGACTTGCGCGTATACTCGGATCGGGTCTTGAATGACCCCCAAGCGTTTCGGCGATTAATATTGAAAGTTGGCACATTGAAGGTTCTTCAAGCTCTTTAAATTTGGTCTAGAGTACGTTTTGGTGTTATCGAGGTCTGTTTAGGATTCCGAGCTTGGAAATAGTTCCCTATGGTGATTTAAGACTTGCACGTAAAATTTGGTGTCATTCCGAGTAGTCTAAGTATGATTCGCCGCGTTCGGAGTAAGTTGGAAGAACTTGGAGTTCACAAGATGATTTGATTTGGTTTGGGGTGCGATACTTTGTTTTGATGTTGTTTACACGTTCCGAGGGTTCAAGCGAGTCCATTTTATGTTTATTAACTTGTTGGTATGTTTGGGTGAGGCCCCGGGGCCTCGGGCGCTATTCGGACGATGAACAGACTTGAAAGAACTGCTGGTGCACCAGTTCTGGTGCGTCCGCACCTACGAGATTTTGGTCGCAGGTGCGAGATTGCATATGCGAGATTTTGGTCGCAGAAGCGGCCTGGGAACGGTGGTATGTGGTCCGCAGAAGCGGCCTTGCTTCTTCAATGAAAGGGCCACAGGTGCAAGAGGAGGCTGGCCAGGCCTGGATCGCAGGTGCGATGCAGCTTTCGCAGAAGCAGGAGCCCGTTCACAGAAACGAAGGCAGGTGGCCTGGGCTAGGACCGCACCTGCAATGGATTTTCCGCAGGTGCGGCACCGCAGATCCACCCCAGTAACTGATGAAGCGAATATCGTTGGGGTAGTGAGGTTCATTTAATGTCGGGACTTAGGCTATTTTGGCTTATTCTTTCATCTCTTGGGCAATTTTGGAGCTCTTTAAGAGGGGTTTTACCTAGCACTTTGAGGTAAGTAATTTCTATATGAGATGAGTTTAATACATCTATTTTGGGTAGATTCTAAGCATATAAAGTGTAGAAATTGTGGATTAGTTGAAAAATCTAGGTTTTGATAAAAATAGGATTTAACCACGAAAATTATTATGGAATTGGGTGAAAATTATATATTTGAGTTTGTGAGATTATGGGTAACAATTATCCTTGAAAATTTTCGGAATCCGGGCACGTGGGCCTAGGAGTGTATTTTAGGAATCTTCCAATTTGGGTAGGGTAATTACTCTATTAGCTAAATTATTAACTTTTGAGTGTATATTGATTAATTTATATAATATTTGGCTAGTTTATGATTATTCGGCACCAAGTTGAGGCCTTAAAGGGAATTTGTGGCCCGGAAAGTGAGCTTTGGGACGAGGTAAGTCTCTTGCCTAACCTTGTAAGAGGGAATTTATCACATAGGTATTTTAAATTACTATTTGCTTCTAATTATGGGGGCTACGCACGCACGAGGTGACGAGAGTCCGTCCGTAGCTACTAATTATGCTTAAGTCCGGGTAGTTTTAGGACCCAAATCATGAAATAATTGTAATGTTTGCACCCTACTTGTTAAATTAAGTGCCTAAATTATATTGAAACTTGATAAAGGATTCATAAAGACCGAATTTCACTTACTTTGAGTTTTGGCGGGTCACTGGACCGTTAATAGAAATTGTGCTTCCGTGTGTATTACTCCTATAATAGCTTTCTAATCGGATGTTCAGAGAGTATTCCCTCTTCTTCTGGAGCGGGACGAACGCGTCAGCAGTATAATAGATGCATCTATGATTCGTGCTGCGCGACCCTCGATAGTGTACACATTGTTCTGGATCGAGCCATTTGACCTCGCATAAATCGAGCTCGTTAATGCTTGGAGCCAAATATACTTGATTTCATTTTTATGAGTTGAGAGGTTACAATTTATTTATTTGTCCGAAATTTATTCTGAATTAGTATGTGTTAGTGGAAGACTTCTTTTGGAATTTACCATTAGTTAAAGAATCATCTAATTACTTTTTGCTATTGTGTTAATATTATATTTCACACATTCTTTGCTTATTTAGCATTCCTGTAATTTATTGTTGGCCTATATTAAGTGTCAATGTTTACCCCTCGTCACTACTTTTTGGAGGTTAGACTGGATATTTACTGGGTACATGTTGTTTATACACTCACCCTACACTTCTGCACTAATCGTGCAGGATCTAAGGCAGGTGCATCTGGCAGTCATTCCGGTGCGCACCCCCATTACCCCAAGGCCTAGTGGTGAGCTACTTTTTGAGTCCGTTCTGCAACACCCGGAGTCTCTTTTTTGCATTTACTTTCTATCTACACTACTTCAGACGGTAGCTTAGTGTTTTGTATATTCTACTAGTTGTTCATACACTTGTGACACCAAGTCTTAGAACACATGGTAGTAGACTTTATGGTTTTGGAGCATTTATTTCACTGAATTTGCTCTCTCATTAGCTTTCGCTTTATTTTATTAAATTTTTTACTCCTTATTTTATTAATAAATGAAATTCAACTACTTGAAAATGTATTGAAAAGCACAATAACATTGTTAGTTCACATTTGGCTTACCTAGCGTCGACGTTGGGCGCCATCACGGCCTATTGGAGAAATTGGGTCGTGACGACATGGTATCAGAGCACTAGATTCACGTAGGTCTCACGAGTTATGAGCATGCCTAATAGAGTCTTGTGGATCAGTGCGGATACGTCCGTACTTATCTTCGAGAGGCTATAGGGTGTTAGGAAACTACTCTTTCTCCATCTTCTATCGTGCAGTTGATGTTGTACTAAGTATCTTTCTCTTATTCTCTCATAGATGGTGAGAACACTCACGACAGATGTATCTAATCATGGAAGAGCTGCTCCCTCTATTTCTAGTGGCCGAGGCAGAGGCTGAGGGAGGGCTCCAGCTCGTGGTAGAGGACGAGGGCGTCCTAGAGTTGCTCCAGTTATGCCACCAGCAAATCCAGTAGAGGATCCTATTATTGAGGAGCAGGGCGAGGTGCCTGCACCCGAGGCCGCCCCAGTGGATATCATGTCAGCGCTAGGATTCCAAGAGGTCAAGGGCGGTTCTTGGATTATATGGCTAGGGCTGATTTATTTCCAGCAGACCCAGTCACATCTCAGGAGGGAGGGGGAGCACAGTCCCCTACCGCTCAGGATCCAAGGCATGCATCTGTCGTATATCAGACCCCGAGCGCACTACCTGTGGGCGGAGCTCAGCTAATTACAGCAGCTATACCTGAGCCCGGACCAGCTGCGACCGCCGAGCTGCAGAAGCTATTGGACAGATGAACTAGGCTACAACCTCTTGTCCTTGGAGGTGAGCAACATGAGGACCCCAGGACATTATTGATCACTGCAAGGACAGATTGCACAACATGAGGATATTGGAGTCCCACGGGGTGGACTTTACAACCTTTCTGCTAGATGGCAGTGCCCATAGATGGTGGCAGTCCTATCTTCTCGGAAGACCAGCAGATTCTCCTCCCATGAATTGGGACCAGTTCACACGCCTCTTCCTGGATAGATATATTCCACCCTCCCAGAGGGTAGAGTTGTGCTTTCAGTTCGAGCAGCTCCAATAGGGCCAGATGTCGGTGACCGACTATGAAGCGAGATTTTATAAGTTATCTTGCCATGCACTTATGATACTTCCTACTGATGCACAGAGAGTGCAAAAGTTCGTTGCTGGTTTGCACTCTAGTATCCAGGCCACTATGGACCCGGAGGTTCAGATGGGGACTTCGTATGAGCTGGTTGTGGAGATAGCTCGGAGGATCGAGGGTGTTCATCAGTGGAGTCGAGAGCAGGTGATAAGGAATAAGTGGTTTCGATATTCTGGAGGGTTTAGTGGCGCTCTTGCTGGGGGAAGAGGTCAGTAGTCCAATGCGGTTCTATTTTAGTGCCATCTCAGAGAGTTTCTACCGTCCACCAGCTATTTAGGGTCCCTCTAGTGGGCCTTTAGGCCTTCAGTGTCAGACTTCAAGTTAGCAGTCCACCGTACTGAGAGGTTATTTTGAGTGGGGGGATCTTGGTCATGTGAGGAGATACTGCCCCAGGCTCAGGGCAAGGCGGTGCAGTAGAGTCAGCAGCCTATGATTTCAGCACCAGCTACCACACCAGCCGTCCGGCTTCCCAGAGGCGGAGGCCAGGTGGGTAGGGGCCGTCCTAGAGGTGGAGGCCAGTTAGGTGGCACTCCAGCCAGGTTCTACGCCTTTCCGTCCAGACCAGATGCAGTAGCCTTAAGTGCCGCGATCACATGTATTATTTCTGTCTGCGGTAGGGATGCTTCAATATTATTTGATCCAGGGTCTATGTATTCCTATGTTTCATATTTGTTTTCTCACTTTTTGGGTGTTTCTCGTGAGTCCTTGGGTACCCCTATTTGTGTCCACACTAGTGGGCGATTCTGTTGTTGTGGATTGGATCTACCTGTCCTGTATCGTTACCTTTTGTGGTTATGAGACTAGAGTAGATCTTCTGTTACTCGATATGACCGACTTTGAGGCCATCCTGGGCATGGATTTGTTGTCTCCATATCACGCCATCCTTGATTGCCATGCCAAGACTATTACCTTGGCAATGCCAGAGTTGCTTAGATTGGAGTGGAAGGGTTCGTCTGTCTGTGCATTTAGTCGGGTTATTTCTTTTCTAAAGGCTCAACATATGGTCGAGAAGGGTTGTTTGGCTTATCTAGCTTATGTTCGGGATACTACTATAGAGACTCCAATGATTGATTCAGTGCTCGTGGTTCGGGAGTTCTCCGATGTATTTCCTTCTGATCTTCCAAGCATGCCACTAGATCATGATATCGATTTCTGTATTGATTTGGCTCTAGGTACCTAGCCTATCTCTACTCCACTGTACCGCATGGCAATTAAAGAGTTGAAGGAGTTGAAAGAACAAATTGAGGAGTTGCTAGCAAAGGGGTTCGTCACACTGAGTGTGTCGCCTTGGGGTCCACCGGTGTTATTCGTGAAGAAGAAAGATAGGACTATGCGGATGTGCATTGACTACCACCAGTTGAACAAAGTTACTATTAAGAACAAGTACCCGTTACCGCATATTGATGATTTGTTTGACCAGTTGCAGGGTGCCAGGGTGTTCTCTAAGATCAACTTGAGATCGGGGTACCATCAGTTGAAGATTCATGATTCGGATGTTCCAAAGATGGCTTTCCGGACTAGATATGGCCACTATGAGTTTCTAGTGATGTACTTCGGTTTGACTAATGCCCTGGCGACGTTTATGGATTTGATGAACCGAGTGTTCAGGACGTATTGATTCGTTTTTCATTGTCGTTATTGATGACATTTTGATCTACCCGCGTAGCATGGAAGAGCACGAGCAGTATTTGAGAGCGGTGCTTCAGACCTTGCGGGAACAGAAGCTATATGCTAAGTTCTCCAAGTGTGAGTTTTGGTTGGATTCTATGGCATTCTTGGGGCATGTTATATCAGATGAGGGTATTAAGGTAGATCCCAAGAATATCGAGGTAGTTCAGAGTTGGCCTCGTCCTACCACAGTGACCTAGATCAGGAGCTTCTTAAGGTTAGCATGTTATTATCATCAATTTCTAGAGGGTTTCTCATCTATTGCAGCACCTTTGACTAGATTGACCCAGAAGGGTGCTCCATTCCGATGGTCCGATGATTGCGAAGCGAGATTTCAGAAGCTTAAGACCGCATTGACTTTAGCACCGGTGTTAGTGTTGCCTTCTGGTTCAAGGATGTATATTATGTATTGTGATGCTTCACGCATTGGTTTGGGTTGTGTATTGATGCAGAAGGGGCGCATTATTGAATATGCTTTACGTCACCAGAAGCCCCATGAGAAGAATTATCCCGTACATGATTTGGAGTTGGCCGCAATAGTTCATGCTCTTAAGATCTGGAGGCATTATCTTTATAGGGTGTCCTGTGAGGTTTACATCGATCATCGAAGCTTGCAGCATTTGTTCAAGCAGAGGGATCTCAATTTGAGGCAACGCAAGTGGCTTGAGTTACTAAAAGATTATGATATTACCATCCATTATCATCCGGGCAAGGCGAACATCGTTGCGGATGCCTTAAGCAGAAAGGCGGAGAGTATGGGCAGTTTGGAATTCATTTCAGTAGAGGAGAGGCCATTGGCTTTGGACATTCAGTACTTGGCTAACAAACTTGTGAGGTTGGATATTTCAGAACCCAGCCGAGTTCTTGCATGCGTCGTCACCTAGTCTTCACCATTTGAGCAGATCAAGGCTCGTCTGTACGACGACCCATACTTATTGGTTCTTAGAGAGATGGTACTATAGGATGGTGCCAGGGAGGTTACTTTCGGTGAGGATGGTGTTCTGCGACTCCAGGGTCACCTATGTGTTCCTAATGTTGATAGATTGAGGGAAACGATTCTAGAGGAGGCAAACATTTCTCGGTATTCTATTCATCCAGGTGCTACGAAGATGTATCACGACCTGAGACAACATTATTGGTGGCGGCGGATGAAGATTGACATAGTTGGGTATGTAGGGAGTTACCTAAATTGCTAGCAGGTTAAGTATGAGCAACAGAGGCCAAGTGGCCTACTCTAAAAGATGGTTAAACCTGAGTGGAAATGGGAGCGCATTACTATGGACTTCGTCGTTGGGTTGTCGCGGACCTTGAGGAAGTTTGATGCAGTTCGGGTCATTGTTGACAGGTTGACCAAGTCGGCACACTTTATTCTGGTTGTGACCATGTATTCTTCAGAGAGATTGGCCCTGATTTACCTTCAAGAGATTGTACGGTTGCATGGTGTGCCTGTTTCAAATATATCAGATAGAGGCCCTTAGTTTACTTCATATTTCTGGAGGGCAGTAGAGAGTGAGTTGGGGACCCGGGTAGAGCTCAGCACAGCCTTTCATGCACGAACCGACGGGCATTCAAAGCGGACAGTTAATATCTCGGAGGATATGCTCAGAGCATGTATGATTGACTTCAGAGGGTAGTGGGATTAATTCTTGCTTTTAGCCTAGTTTTCTCACAACAACAGTTATCAGCCGAGCATCGAGATGGCTCTATTTGAGGCTTAATATGATAGGTGATGTTGTTTATCCATCGAATGGTGTTAGCCTAGCGAGGATAAGTTATAGGTACTGATTTGGTAGAGTATGCCTTGGAAAAGATAAAGTTGATTCAGGAGTGACATCGCATGACACGGTCCAAATAGAAGAGTTACGCAGATCAGAAGGTGGTTGATTTATCATTTATGGTGGGCGAGAAGGTTCTCTTGAAAGTCTCCCCGATGAAGGGAATCATGAGGTTTGGGAAGAAGGGTAAGTTGAGCCTACAGTTTATAGGTCCATTTGAGGTGTTGATATGAGTTGGGGAGGTGGCTTATGAGCTTGCCTTGCCTCCCAGTCTATCGGGAGTTCATTCGGCTTTCCACGTGTCTATGCTCTGGAAGTATTATGCCGACAGGTCGCATGTGTTAGACTACAACACGTTTCAGCTAGATGAGAGCCTGGGTCATGAGGAGGAGCCAGTTGCCATTGTTAACAGACAGGTTTTCCAGTTGTAGTCCAAAAAGATTTCTACGGTGAAGGTTCAGTGGAGGGGTCAACCAGTCGAGGAGGTGACTTAGGAGACCGAGAAGGACATGCGGAGCATATATCCACACTTATTCGGCACTCCAGGTACGATTCTAGACCCGTTCGAGGACGAACATTTGTTTAAGAGGTGGAGAATGTAACGACCCGACCAGTCGTTTTGCTTTCTAGATCCCTGTTCCCCTAAAAAAGACTCCCCGTATGTGCTTTTTCTGTTTTATGACTTGCTGGGATGGTTAGTTCAGGATTTGGAAGGGTTCGGATTGAAATCGGAATACTTAGTTCCTTAATATTGGCTTAAAAGGGTTAAGTTTGACTTGGGTCAACATTTCTAATAAACGATCTCAAAACCGGGATTTAACGGTCACAATAGGTTTGTATGATGATTTTGGACTTGAGCATATGTTCGGATCAGGTTTTGGATGAATCGGGAGCGTTTCGGTGCATAAAGTTGAAAGTTGGTGCATTGAAGGTTTTAAAGTTCTTTAAATTTGGTTTGGAGTAGGTTATGTTATTATCGAGGTTCATTTTTTATTCCGAGCCCGGGAATAGTTTCGTATGGTGATTTAAGATTTGCACGCAAAATTTGGTGTCATTCCGAGTAGTTTAAGTATGAATCAGCGCGTTCGGAGTAAGTTGGAAGAATTTGAAGTTCATAAGTTGATCCTATTGGTTTTGGGTTGCGGTTCTTAGTTTAGTGTTTTTTTCTGCGTTCCGAGGGTGTGAGCAAGTCTGTTTTATGTTTACAAAGTTGTTGGTATGTTTGGATGGGGCCTCGGGGGCCCAGGTTGCCATTCAAACGATGCGCGGAAGTCGTTTGGCCTTGGATGAACAGCTGAAGCAACAAGCTTCTGGTGCAACCGCACCTGCGGAAGGCCAGCCGCAAGGGCAAGCTCGCAGAAGTGAGCCAGGAGCCATAGAAGCGGCCCAGCATGGGCAGCCCAGAAAACATAGATGCGGGACATGGTGCGCACCTGCGAACGCGCAGGTGCAATGGAAGAAACCGTAAAAGCGGCAAAAGCTGCAGGTGCGGTGCGCGCGTCGCAGCAGCGGACCAGCAAAAGCGGGCCTGTGGTCCGCATGTGTGGAAGAGGCCAACTGAGGGAGTGCCGCATCTGCGAGGCTTTCTCCGCAGAAGCGGAGCCACAGATGCGGTCATGTAGCTGCAGAAGCGGAAGTCCTGGAGGCAATAAGGTCCATTTATTGCGGACTTAGGCCATTTTTGGTTCATTTATTTCATTTCTTGGGGTGATTATGGAGCTTCCTAGAGAAAGATTTTCACCTAGTTATTGAAGGTAAGTAATTCCAACCCAATGTAAGTTAAATACATAGATTATGGGTAGATTTTAACATGTAAAATTTTGATAATTTTGGTTTTAGATGAAAAACCTAGATTTTGATAAAAATGAGACTTAACCACGATAATGGTTATGGGATTGAGTGAAAATTATTTATTTGAGTTCGTGAGATTATGGGTAACAACTTTCTTCGAAAATTTTCGGATTCAGGCACGTGGGCCCGGGGATAAAATTTAAGAATCTTCCAATTTGGGTTGGGTAATTACTCTAATAGCTAAATCATTAACTTTTGAGCGTATATTGAACAATTTATACAGAATTTGACTAGTTTCGGATTGTTCGGCACCGAGTTGAGGCTTTATGGTGAATTTAGGGCCGGAAAGCGAGCTTTGAGAAAAGGTAAGTCTCTTGCCTAACCTTGTAAGAGGGAATTTACCCCATAGGTAATTTAAATTGCTATTTCCTTCTTATTGTGGGGACAACATACACACGCGGTGACGAGAGTCCGTGTGTAGCTACTAACTATGCTTATGTCCGGGTAATTTCGGACTCGAATCATGAAACACTTGTAATGTTTGCACCATACTTGTTAATTAAAGTGGCTAAATTATATTGGAACTTGATAGAGGAACTGTAAAACACTGAATTTCACTTACTTAAATTTTGGCGGGTTACTTGACCGTTAATAAAAATATTGTGTTTCTTTGTACATTAGCCTTGTATTAGCTCTTAAATTAGTTGATCATAAAGTATCCTCTCTTCTTGTGGAGCAGGCCGAACGCCTCGGCAGTAGATAGATGCATCTATGATTCATGTCGCACGACCCTCGTCAATGTACCCATTATTCTGGATTGGGCAATACGACCTCGGCATAATCGTGCGTGATAATACTCGGAGTTTAATTATATTTGATATTATTTCATGGCTTGAGAGGCTAAAATTATATAAGACAGAAACTGACTTGGGATTCACCATTTGAGCAAGAATTATTTGTTCCCTATTGTTATTGAGTTATTATTATTATTATTATTATTATTTACATAACACATGCTTATTTAGAATTTCTGTATTTTTATTGCTAGCTCATAGTAGGTGTCGATGTCGACCCCTCGTTACTACTTATTCGAGGTTAGACTAGATACTTACTAGGTACATATTGTTTATGTACTCACGCTACACTTCTAAACTATCTGTGCAGTATCTTAGGCAGGTGCATCTGTCTGTCATATCGGCGCGCACCCCCATTACCTGTAGGCCTAGTAGTGAGCTGCTTCCTGAGCCGTCCTACAACACCTAGAGTCTCTCTTTTGCACTTGTTTTGTGTCTATTTTTTTTAGACAGTAGTTAGAGTTTTATATAATCTACTAGTTGCTCATACACTTGTGACACCAGGTCTTGGCACACATCTCTGTAGACTTGTGGTTTTGGAGTATTCATATCACTATGATTGCACTCAGTTACTTTCGTTTCATTTATTAAATTTTCTACTTCTTAATCTCTTAAATAATGAAGCTAATTACTTGGAAACTTATTAAAAGGAGTAATCAGGTAGTTAGTTCACTGTTGGCTTGCCTAGCGGCGACGTTGGGTGCTATCACGACCTATAGGAGAAATTGGGTCGTGACAAAAAGAAGATAGGAATTTGAGGGAATTTGGAAACGGTGAAAGACATGGATCATTTACAGTCCGATGATCAATGATCATCTACTCTCTCAGGTCCTCAACATGTTTCCTCAATCTTTCATTATCTCCCTTCAACTGAGCATTCTATTCTGCCATGGGACCACAAGGACTTGGTTCTCTACCTCTCTGGGCGAGCTAAATCATCAATCGGAACACCATGATCTAACCAAGCTTCTCCTCATCAACAACAAACTCAGTCCCATTCACATACAACATCAGAGTATCATCTTTAGTAACAGACAAAATTTGCAAAGAAGTTTTTACTACTTCTTCATAAACTTTGGGACATGGAGGAACAAAGAGATGATTCTATTTTTGGAACCCAACACTGTCAAGAAGTTCCTCTATTTTTCAGCAATATCAGAGTCAAACACTCTGCCCACCAACACATTTTGAGGAACCAAGCTCTTCACTCACACTACCCTTACTTTTCCTGAGCTGTCAGGTCTCCCTATTCTCTTTCTCAATCGGTTCATCCTTATCATTTGTTGCATCTTTCTTACCTGACTTTCATTTCTCCATTTTCCTCTTCTTTGAGTTTTTTCTCACAAGTGGAGTTTTTTCCACTTCATTCCCCTCATCCTCCACATACACCATATTAGCAAGTGATGCCATATCATCATCAATCAGCCTTTCTTTTGCCAATCCTTTTTACTGGATCAAAAATTCGTTTAAACACAAAGCTAAAAAAAGTCATCATCGGAATTAATATCATGTGAGGGACTAGAAGGATCAAGTCCCTTATTCAGTTCCCCCTTTTCCATCCCATTCACCAATTCTTCCGTCCTTCAAGGCTTCTACAAACCTAGCAATAATTTCAGCCTCACTTTCTAGAATATTAGATCTACCCCATTCCCTTTCAGTTAATGTCCCATAGACAACTACCAAAGACTTCTTGGGGTTTTGATTCAGACGGATTTTTTTTCTCTTAATGGGTATTAACGGCTATTTCTCAATCCTCGACTGCAACGCACACCCCTCCCTATGGGGCTGCCGGACGATGAATCGTAGGCGCGTGCCATGGCCTCAAATAGAGCTCTCCCTGGGGCGATTTTTGAGAAAGGGGATAATTTCAAAAGGCTACAGTCATATGCTACTACTCTAATAGATGTTCCGACCTCCTCTGCGATTCCAAATACCAAGATCAAGAATCGGTGAAGACAAGATGAACAACTCACAATGGTATGCTAGCAGTGATATTTAAATCTAAAGACTATTATGGGATAGTGACAGTGCAATGTAGAAGAACAATTGTTGGCCGATTTTGAACGTTCGTCCCCAAATTGATGTCAGTAGGTCAAAATTCTCTGAGAATTTCTCACTAAAAGGATCTGTTAAAATTGGAGTATATGAAAACTACAATATGTTCATGAATTTCAAAAACGATGAGGATTTCAATACGATTCTATATAAAAGGGTCATATAGATTGAAGGCCGACAAATATCGTTATAGAAATGGACGTCAGATTTCAAGCCTGAGGAGGATCTACCCATCGTTCCGGCATGGGCTTTACTTCCAAGTTTACCTTTCCATATGCATAACTAGTATTATATCAAACAAATTGTAGCCAAAGCAGGTACTCCTCTAGAACTGGATATTGCAACCAAAGATTTAACTAGACCAATTATGGCCAAAGTAAGAGTGGAGATTGATATTCTCAAACCACTTATTACCAGTGTTTGGGTTGGGGATGGGGATGAAAATTCACCTCTCAAAGGTTTTGAGCAGAAAAGTGAATATGAAAATATCCCCAAATATTCTAAACACTATAGAAATTTGGGATATTTTATAGTGGATTGCAGGATATTGGAGAAAAGGGGATGGAAGAAAAGAAACTGGAGGAGAAGAAGGAGGAAGAAAGAAAGAATCCGATGGAAAATAATACTAAAGACCAGACAATCCCAAAAGAGAGAAAAGATGCACAAGCAGTTATATGAAATCAGAATGGGAACAGAAGCATCCAAGACAATAAAGGTTGTCATTCACAGAGAAAGCAGGGACAGATTGAACCCCCAAAAGGCATTTACAAACCAACTGGAGCTATTTTTGGCATTGATAAACCATTGCCAAATAACACTAATGGGGCTCAAGCCAATATAGATATTCAAAGGAAGAAAACTGTTGGAATCAATGACAAATATTAGCAGACAACAATAAAGGACTAATACCTCTAAAAATGTTCTGAGGAAACCACAACAAATGAGCACATCTGGACAGGAACAAGAATCTCAAGGAAAGGAAATTAACTTTCAAGGGACAGGAGATGAGTACAGTGGAAATATACCCAAGACAATTGTGATCACAGAACCAAACAAATCAAAGGTGGATGTTTCTAAGGGAGTGTGGGAAAAAGTTGGAAGCAAGAAATCCAAAAAAAGTCCATTAGAAAAAAAGGTTAGCAGTGAAGGTAGAAAGCATGATGAAAAAAGAGAGCGTGAAAATAGTACTAATGTTGCTACTATAACTAAAAACAGTTTCGATGAGTTGATCGAGGAAGAAGATATCCAGAAACAAAATAGTGGAAAGGTAGATATTTCTGCAAAGGAAGGAGAGCATGAAGACAATAATGCACAAAAAGATGACAACACAGATGAATGGGCAGATAGAACATCTTCTGAAGAGAATACCTCTGAGGACTCATCGGATGAAGAAGCTCAACATTTATTGGAGACCTTTGTTGCAAATACTTCAAAGATAGATGAGGCCAACAAGAACAATGAAGATATATGTCTACAAGGAAACCTACATCCAAGTACTCAGATCAAACGCAAGACGAAAAAAAAGTACAGGGATTCTCCTATCACTAGAAACCAAAAATTAAATTACCAAAAACCCTCCAATGTCACTCTCAATGATTAATATCCTCAATTGGAATATCAAGTGTACGAAGTCTCAAGCTTCGACTGAGAGGTTAAAGTTTTTGATAAAAAATTACAAAATCTCCTTGGTAGCTATTCAGGAACCTTTCATTAAGGAGAACAAAATTGATACATATAAATCTATATTTGGCATGCAGGGATATTATGCTAATTGTAGCAGTGAAATTTGGATTTTTTGGAGTCATAATATAGAGTGTATATATATGCCATTGAAGATTAGATAGTGATCTGCAGAGTGAAGCTATGCTCTATGAAAGAGAGCAACTTTATATCTATAGTTTACGCAAAATCTAAATCAGCTGGTGGAGAAGATCTATGCGGCTATATAAGAGAATTGGCATCTACTTTGAATCTTCCCTGGGCAGTCTATGGAGATTTTAATAGCATCCTCTATATGGAAGAGAAACAAGGTAGAAAACCTCACAGACTTGACAAAAGCATCCCGTTTATGGAACGTTTGCAGGATTGTGATTTACAAGACATTGGCTACACATGCAATAGATTTACATGTTGTAATGAAAGCAAGGAGCAAGACATCATATGGAAGAGACTTGACAGAATGGTGATTAATAAGAAATGGGAGGAGTGTTTCTCCTCTACCACTGTTCAACATCTACCCAGAATTAGTTCTGATCGTTGCTCTCTTTTGATTTCGGCAAGAGATGATCAGGAGACCCATATTAAATAATTTAGATTTCTAAACTTTTAAGTGGATGCAGAGGGATTCTATGAGGTGGTTCAAACCAATGAACTCCCAAGGCCCTGGAAACCTTTTTGGGAAGTCCAACAAAAGTTGAAGAATACCAGCAGAGCTCTAAGTAGTTTGCCCAAATAAAAAATTGGAGATATTTTCCTTAAGTTCATGAATTGGAGAATGAGGTTATACATAGCGAAGAAGTTTATACGAACACATTGAGACAAGAGGATAGAATGAAGATGAACAAGACCAAGGCAGAGTTGACTTTTTATCATAAACACATTGACGCATTTTGGAGTCAAAAGGCTAACCTCAAATGGCATCTTGAAGGGGATGAAAACATTAAAGTTTTTTACTCTGTCGTAAGAAGGAGAAGAAAATATCATCATATCCACAGAATTAATGATGATTGAAAACTGGATTGAAAGGGAGGAAGAGATTGGAAATGCTGTACTGAACTTCTACCAGAAATTATTTTCTCTGGACAATAGCAATATTGATATGGATATATTGGGTCATAAAGCTTATTACTGATGAAGACAATGTGATACTAAAGAGTATTCCTTTGATTGAGGAAGTCAAGAAGGTTGTTTTTGTTATAAATCCAAATAGTGCTCCTGGTCCTGATGGCTTCATCGGTCTTTTCTTCCAAAAGACCTGGGACATTGTTGGCAGTGACATTGTTGAGTTGGTCAGGGCTGTTTTTAGTGGTGCACAGTTAACCAAATTTTTCACCAGCACTTTTCTAATTTTACTTCCTAAAACTGAATCCCCTTAAGTCTTTTGTGAATTTAGACCTATTAGTCTCAGTAATGTTACTCAAAAAAATATCTCTAAAGTATTGAATGATAGGCTCTCTACTATTATTCCAAAGATTATATCTTTGAATCAAAGTGACTTTGTCAAAGGAAGCGTCATTGCGAAAAAGTCTTGCTAGCTCAAGAGATCATCCATGAAATCAAGAATCCTAGTAAGGGAGGCAATGTGGTGTTCAAAATTGATATGAACAAAGCATATGATAGAATGTCATGGAATTTTATATGTGCTATAATGAGGAGGATGGGTGTTGATGAAGAGATGATTCACATCATATGGAATTTGCTCTCAAATATGTGGTAAACTATCACTATTAATGAGAAGAGGCATGGTTTCTTCAAATCCCACAAGGGAGTCAAACAGGGGAATCCTATTTCATCTTCCTTATTTATTATAGTTGTTAAAGTACTTTCAAGAATGTTAAATAACTTATACAACGATCCAAGGTTCATTGGCTTCTTATGAAATCAAATGGACCGAGGATTAACCATCTTGCATATGCAGATGATTTAATTATTTTCTGTACAGGAAAAACATACACTCTAAAGTAGATCATTGAATATCTGAAGAAATATGAACAGAATTCAGGGCAGGTGATCAATAGAGAGAAGAACGGTTACATGATGGCATGGATATATCTAACAAAAGGAGTCAAATTGTGTCTAATCTGCTTGGGGTACAAAGAAAGGAATTCCTTATTACTTATTTGGGATGCCCTTTATTCCCTGGAAAGAAGAAGATCCAATATTTACTGACATGGTTACACACATTCTTAAGAAATTATCTTCTTGGAATTGCAACAGACTCTCTATAGGTGAAAAAGTTATCTTGACCAAGCACATGTTAGTTGTTATGCCTGTTCGCTTACCATCAATCTGTCAACCTCCAAAAACCATCATATAACAAATATAGAGAGTATTTACTAAATTTCTACGAGTAAACAATGAGGGAAAATCGAAATATCATTGGGCTGCTTGGCATAATCTATGTGTTCCTACACATGAAGGAGGAATAGAGATTAGAGCCACTCAGGATATCTCTAATAGTTTTGCTGCTAAGCTTTGGTGGCAGTTTAGAACTAAGGATTCTTTGTGGACTAGTTTCATGAAGGCTAATTACTCCAAAAGAATCCATCTGATGGCCAGGAAATGGAGCTATAGCCACTCTCACGACTGGAGGAGATTAATGAAAATCAAAGACAAGATTGACCATCTTATACTCTGGAAGGTGAACAGTGAGAGCTCAAACTTTTGGTGGGATAACTGGAGTGGACTTCGTAAATTATCTCAATTTTGAGGGGCTTCAACCTCCATTAAAGGCCAAATTTCTATGTATATTGATGATGGAAGGTGGAATACTTATAAACATAATCAAGTTCTTCCTATTGATGTGGTGTCACACATTCTTGGAATTACTATTAACTTTCCTACTGATGTGTTCATGTTATATAAATAAAGCACAAGAGGATGCAGAACATTTATTTATGAGGAATACTACTAGCCATGCTGTTTGGCATCACTTCAAACAATTTTTTGGCATCAATCACAGCAACTCGATGCTCATACAACACATCATCAAATGGTGGACAATGAAAGGTACTAACCCTATTAACATTATGGCCTTACAAATGATTCTTGTCATCATTATATGGCAAGTTTGGAAGGTAAGATGTAAGATCAAATTTGAAAATATTAGATGTCTTCTCAAAGAATTATTACTTTGGTTAAGAAGCAAATTATTCCTATTACTCATGAACAATTCCCAAATATAACACCTTTCACTCAATGGGAATGCTTTTACGAACTCATGGGTATGGCTAAACATCACATATCATCATTAGCCATGAAGTGGTCTTACCTAAGACCTGATTTTTCGAAGATAAATACAGATGGATGCTCTAAAGGGAACCCTAGCCTCTCTGGTGGTGGAGGCATTTTGAGGAATGACAAAAGCGTCATGGTTATGGCATGTGATGTTCCTCTTGGAAACAATACGACTAATATGGAAGAGGCACAAGCTTTGAACATTGGCATAGTATGGTGTATCCAAAATGGCATTAGCAAATTGGAAATCGAAAGTGACTCCAAACTTCTGGTAGATTGGATATTACACAGCAAGGATCCTCCATGGAGTTTATGGGATATCACAAGAAAGATCAAAGGCCACCTTGTACTTTTGGAAGAATGGAAAATTGCGCACTGCTTCAGAGAAGCTAACAAGGTAGTGGATGGCTTAATAAATTGGGTATTGGAATGCAATGAATCTAAATGGATCAACAACTACCAACACCTCCCTAGGGAGATTAAAGGAGAAATCAATATGGACAGAATGCAACTCCCATCTTTCAGAACAAGCATCAAGAAAATTCCTTCCTTTTGGATAAGAATATGTATAGAATGTATTTATTGAATGTACCTTGAAGATTTTTTATTTTGTATAAGAAAGGACGGTGTTTTCCCCCAACATAGATAGAATTTTTGGAAGCTAAGTTGGAAATCATACTATGTTAAAAGAATGGAGTATGTTCCATTTACAGTAGGTGCAGGGAGAATACTCCACTGTTATGTAAGTTTATTGATTAATATATGCATCCACCTTTCATTAAAAAAAATTCAGATTTAGTTAGGATTTTGGAAGATGACAGAGTTGGGTTCACTTATGATATATTTGGAGTGAGGGATTCTTTTTGAGATAAGGTTGATTCTGGTTTAGAAGAAAAGAACCGGTTTTGTTGGGTGTGAGAGAAGGAAATGGTTTTTTTGGGGCAACGGGTCAGTTCAGAAAAGGTTTAACATTTTGAGCTTTAAAAATTAGGAGAGAAGCAGGAATAAATTAATGACATAACACTTCTGCAGTTTAAAAAGCATATAAGTAGTAAAGAGACTACTACTTAGTACCTTTCCTTCTTACATAGCCTATCATCGAGGGAACAGGTCCTTAATTGAGCTTGATCAACCCCAACTCTAGACGATTTCTTTCAAAGTGTTCAGCACCTTGGTGAAGATGTTTTCTATTTGGTCCTCCGTCTTCCAGAACTTCATACAAATCAAACCCTTTTCAACATTGTCCCTCAGGAAATGGCGCCTCACATCCATGTGTTTTGTCCTTTTGTGTTGCACCGGATTCTTTGCCATGTTAGGAGCACTCGTATTATCACACAATAATATCACATAATCAGTAAATATACCAAAATCCTCAAGCTATTGCTTGATCCATAGAAGTTGAGCACAACAAGGAGCAGCAACTACATACTCAACTTCAATAGTAGAAAGAGTCATGAAGTTTTGTTTCTTTGCACCCTATGACTGTCACGCCCCGATCTCGGGGAGCGTGACCGGCGCTCAACCGAGATAAACCCGGCCAAGCAAGCCTTCTAGATGCCTTTTACCCAACGCTGCCCATTAGCAATATAAGTATCAATACAAGTGATAGACATGAGAAGAGTCAAAGTGTTTTACATTCTTTTTCCATTACTCAAAGGATATTCATTTATGGTTTCCAGAACATAACAAGTTTATAGATATGATGAAAAAAAAGTTTTCCAAATACCTACATTTCTAGTTCCATTCCCAACATCAGACACCATCCACAACCTATATACGGAGCCTCTAAGTACAACAAAAGTGAAGAATGGAAGTGCCGGCGACAAGGCCCCGGCTATACCTCAAAGCACAAAATATAATGACAAATGAAATAAAGCCCAGAACAGAGCAGGGCTCACCACAACCTGCTGAATAAGGAGTAACTGCTATCGAGGATCAAGACCGCCCGCTGATGAACCACCTACATCCATTGAAGATGCAGCGTCCCCGGCAAAAGGGACATTAGTACATATGGAATAGTACTAGTATGAAAACCAAAACACCTATTCAAGGACTTGGAAATACAACATGGATACGATGAATCATGGTAACAAATAAAAGGCTTAGATAGCCATTAAAGTCAAAGCAAATTTATTAAGAGCTTCCAATAACATTTATAAATTTTAAGTCGGGGATCCTTTGTGACCACTTTTACGCAAAGCGGCCATACCACCTCACCCCAATGTGTGCAGGTGGAGGTGCAATCACAATACCATCAACTCTACACAAAGCGGCGTTGCTACCTCACCCCAATGTACGTGGCTGGAGGTGTAATCACAATACCACAACTCTACACAAAGCGGCCTACCGCCTCACCCTAATGCATGTTGGTGGAGGTGTAATCATAATACCACAACTCTACCCGAAGCGGCCATGTCGCCTCACTCCAATGTACGCGGGTAGAGGTGTAATCACAATACCACAACTCTACACAAAGCGGCCCTACCGCCTCACCCCAATGTGTGCGGGTGGAGGTGTAATCACAACACCATAATTTAGATTCCCAAAAAGATAATAGTTTGTAAAAAGAGTTCTCTTCCAATCAACCGTTTGGCACCTTTGGCCTTAGCAAGTGTAGTTCATAAGGTTTCATTATATGAGAAATAATTATATGATTACATTGATTTCCTACAAGGTTTTCTTCCCAAAAAAGGGGTATAACATAATTAAGTCACAATAGAAAATCTTTAACACATCATTTATTCTTGAAGTACTTTTTCCCAAAAGGGAAATACACAATTTCAACTCATGAATATTTAAGAGCTCAAAACACATTGGAAATACTTACAAAGCACATCATTAGTTACAACAGCCACATTTGGGCATGACTTGAGGACATAAGCTTTTAGGCACATCTATTTCGAAGTCGATTTGGAATAGTTGAATCAAAGATCATCTCATAATCCTTCTCACATCATTTCATTTCCTTGGCACCATTGACCACAAGTATAATTTTCATTCTTGGTACGATGGCCATACTTTATATATCACTCACTTCTTTCACTTTCAAGTATCTTTACAGATTATCAACGATATGAACATTCGAAATCAGGGCCTTAAGTATATATATGAGCAATAAGAGTTTTAGACGCATTGAGTATTCTTTCCAAATTATGCATAATGGATTTTCATTTGAAACATGAATGAAAGTTATAATGCTTTAATTCATAAACCATACTTGAAACTTAGGGGAACATCATGGAATTCAATTCTAAGAGAGTAGTTTAGCCAACATACCTTGTTTTGAGCTTTTCTTAAATTACTACAATGCCCCAACACTTCTAGCAATAACAATAATCTACAGGAAGATAACGAAAATCAGTTAATAACTAGAAGGATTCCCATGGTATAACTCTCTTAGGAATTTTGTCAAACACCTACTATGCAAAATAGACTACATAGCTCTACAATGGTAATCCCTTCCTCCCTCAACCAATTTCAACAAGATACTACCCAAAATAGTTCAACAACCTCACATTCTACCACCTATTGGCACATTCGTGGCCTATCCCCAACTCTATAATTTACTTAGACCCTAAATAATTTGCATGGATGATGTAGGATATGAAGTTACCCATATAGATGGTGGTCTAGTGAGTGGATTCTTGATTCTTGAAGATTGGTGCAAGAATACATGATTAGAATGCTAGAATTCCTCCTTCTCTCTCTAAAGTACTCTTACCTCTGTCATGACCCAAACTGGAGGGCCATGACTAGCACCTGACCATACTTGCCGAGCACCAACATACATTTTATCTAACCTTCTTTATTATCTTTTAGGGCTGACGAGATCAATATAAATGGTAGACATGAATCATGGACAACCAACAATAAAATATGATGGCATGAACATACATAAAATGGGATGACCAGACAATCAAGAAACTATATATAAGGTATGAGCTACCACGCTACCATGAAAGACTATTCAACAAAAACCGGCCAACAAGGCATACCAAACTATACATGAGTCGACACCTGTCTATGAGCTTCTAAAGGAACATAAGTACTGCAACATAGCCGGAACAGGGTCCCGACATACCCATAATGTCAATAACAAAAATGCATACCCAAACCACGACAAGTCCGGAGGAGGGATCTCGCCAATCACTGCTGAACTGGACAGCCTACTGTGGTGGGGGAGCCGCACCTGCCTGTCTATGAGGACCTGCAGCACGACATGCAGCGTCCACAAATAAAAGGACGTCAGTACGAATAAAGTACTGAGTATGTAAGGCAGGGAACCGATAAGAGAAACGATACTATCGTTATCATTTAAGCGTCATAACTATTATGTATCGACCACAACCTATTTTACGATGAAACGGACAGAACCTCCCCTATATATATGACTTCACACAATTCAAAAAAATCACCAAACAGCCCAAACAACATCAATAATAAATTGAGCCTCTCAAAACAGTCCAAGCAAGGTAATCACTTCATACATACGATGGCCATCGTAGTCGTGTCAAACGACCCAGAAATGTTACGAAGAACTATCAGCCCACAACCCTAAATCTATATGGTGTTTCTCCACACCCTTATTCCTCCAAAACTCTACAAAACAGTAGTAAAACACGTAGCCCAACAGCAACACAAAACTGTCCACAAAACAGTCCGCTACAAGTGAATAACTCGAACTCATGGCTTCCGATCACCGTCCCGTGAGTTCTTACATGTATAGAACGAATTACCATGAATTCACAGGAGAAAAAATGTATGAAAGAGAGCAGTAAACTTACCTTACTTTTTGGATAACTTAGCCCTTTCCTTGGTTCTTCAAACTCTAGGTTTCACCCCCAATTAGAATTTGAAATAAAGGGAAAATCGATTAGGGTTTGTATGGGATTTTTGGGGAGGGGTTGTAGGGGTTCAATTTGTGTTTTGAAGGTCTGAAATAAGGGTTAAATAAATGAGTTTATAATCCCTTAAAATTCCTCTCTTGTCCGACTTTGGGACTTTTAATTTTGTCCTCTAATTTTGGCAAGTAGGTGATGCACCTACTTGTCACCTACCAATCTGCGCAGGTCTGCGGAAATACAATTATCTCTATACTTCGAGATCGTATTGACAAACAGTTTAATGCGTTGGAAACTAGACTCATAGATCTTTAAATTGGTAGGTAGATCACCCCGTAATTACTTGTAAATTGGGAGAAAAGCTTAGAAACATTTTACCTAATGATTAAGTAAAATTATGAACCTAAGTTGCGACAACTTTTGTCGACTTTTGTTTCGTAACTCGTTTGAGTTCAATACTTATGATACGGATATTATATGATTCAAATACCTTAAAAAGACCTCTTGAGTGTATTAAGAACCTCTAGGTTTACCCGAAAATATGACTTACAACATCCTTGATTCGTTTAACTCCTAATACTTGTTAATCACCCTTGTACACCCTTATATCACTTAAGACCAATAGGATTAACTTCCTATCATCTCAAAGATAATTACTTCTTGGATTTATGTTAAATAACATATGGCATGAACTAACACGTGTGGATATGGGTTGTAACACCCTCCCCTCTAGGAACATTCGTCCTCGAATGTAAGGGTTCAGGGGGAGTTTAATCATTGTGGATTCCGGCCGAGTTTCTCTCATAAATAGAGGACGAACTTGCGAGCAGTTAACTCAACGTATGGCCTTACAAGAGTATGCAAATTTATGGACATGTACATTATCTGTATATTTCCATTTTGTATTAAGGAAGAGTATTCTCAAGCTATTGCTTACCTCATAGAGCTGTTCCACCTTCTAATGCATCCTGTGTTCCCCTAGCATCCTCGTCATCTTTATTCTGGAACAGGTAAGGGTACTTAGACTTCATCTCCTCTTCTGTTTCCCATGTCATTTCTTCCATATTCTTGTTCCTCCACAATACTTTGACAGAAGCTATATCCTTTGTTCTCAGCTTGCGGACTTGTCGATCTAATATAGCCACTGGCATTTCTTCATATGATAAATCCTTTGTAACTTGTACATCTTTGATAGGGATGACTCGAGAAGGGTCTCCAATACATTTCCTCAACATAGATACATGGAATACCGGATGGAATAATTCCAATTCGGATGGCAATTCTAACTCATAAGCAACATGTCCAATTCGTCAAAGAATTTTATACGGACCGATATACCTTGGACTCAGCTTACCTTTCTTCCCAAAACGCATACCCTTCATTGGTGAGATCCTCAGGAAAACCCAATCACCAACCTCAAACTCCAGATCACGATGTCGGACATCGGAATAAGACTTTTTCATGCTTTGTGCCGTCCTCAATCGTTCCTGTATCACCTTCACCTTCTCAATGGCTTGGTGAATCAAATCTGGCCCATATAATTCTGTTTCACCGACTTCGAACCATCCAACTGGTGATCTACATCTCCTCCCGTATAGTGCCTCGTATGGGGCCATTTTAATACTGGAATGGTAGCTATTATTGTAGGCGAATTCTATGAGTGGAAGATGGTCATCCCAATTTCCCTTAAAATCTAGAACACATGCTCGTAGCATATCTTCCAGTGTCTAAATGGTACGTTCAGCTTGTCCGTCAGTATGCGGATGAAATGTAGTGCTGAGATTCACTTGTGTGCCTAAACCCTTCTGAAAAGACCTCCAAAAGTTAGCCGTAAATTGAGCTCCTCGGTCTGATATAATAGATAACGGCACACCATGAAGCCTAACAATCTCCTTGATACAACTTTGCATAATCTTCAGCCGTGTACTGTTTTAACTGGTAGAAAATGGGCACATTTTGTAAGTCGATCAATTATCAACCAGATGGAGTCAAACTTATGATAAGAGCGAGGTAATCCAATAATGAAGTCCATATTAATCACCTCCCATTTCCAGGTCGGAATCTCTATATTCTGAAGCAATCCACCAGGTTTCTGATGTTCTATCTTTACTTGTTGACAATTGGGACACTGGGCTACAAATTCTGCAATAGACTTCTTCATGCTATCCCACCAATACTGCTCTTTGACATCATGATACATCTTTGTCGAGCCGGGATGGATGGAATATCGGGATTGATGAATCTAATTCATAATCTTCTCTCGCAACCCTGCCACATTAGGCACACATAATCGGCCCTGGTATCTCAATGCCCCATCTCCTCCAATCTCAAAAGCCGTAATTTTACACTACTGAATGCTCTCTCTCAATCGTACTAAGATAGGATCTTCATATTGCTGTGCTTTTACCTCGGCTACCAAAGATGATTCTGATGTATTATG
>MCJB01023974.1:2020-66437 GCA_002018475.1 Nicotiana obtusifolia
CTACTGACCGAGGTGGATATCGATGGAGTGGGGGCCTAAAATCACCCCGTGGCTCCCTATAAAACCCTGTAGTACGAGCCCTCTTACTCTGCTCTCTATCCCTACGAGTATTACAAATCCGACGGAAAGGTCCTCTGTAGTCTGAGCGAAAGCTTGTATGCGGGAAATATCTACATCATCCGATAGGGATGCTACCCTACAATCTCTAATCAGATGATCCCCCAAACCATCCACATAATGATGAACTCTAGCCCTCATGGTACGTACGATATCCGGTGCATACCTCGCCAAAGAATTAAACTTATGGCTATAATCCCTCACACTCATATCCCCCTGCTTCAGGTTAAGAAACTGGTCAAGACGGGCCTCCCGAACCTCCCGTGGCAAATAATGGGCTAGAAAATCCTCAGAGAAGTCCTCCCACTCTGCGGGCGGAGCATTAGGTCCTCTAAATCTCTCCCATGCCTCATACCATAGGACAACTACATCACGTAGTCGAAAAGAAGCCAACTCCAAAGCCTCGGTGACGGAGGCGTGCATCACCCTCAATACTTTATACGTTTGGTCTAAAAAGTCCTGGGGATCCTCAGTGGAACTGGATCCTGTAAATAATGGAGGGCCAAATGAAGAAATTCTCGTACCGTCGAGCTTCCTGTCCGATCTCTCCGGGCTCTGCTCCCGACTCTAGCTGTCGCTCATGAATAGAAACCATCCTAGTCAGCAACTGAACTGCCTCCCTCATCCCTCTAGCCTGGTGGGGAACGACTGGTACCTTCCCCAGAATCCAAACCTATCTCTCGCTGTGCCATCTCCTGAGCGTAGGTAGCCTGTTCGATAAAAACACAAAGCACGATTTAGATTTCATATGTTCTTATAACTTCGCTCTATAGCACGATCTATTAATTAAAAGATACGTAACCATTCCTAAATGCCTCATAGCCTCCTGATTATAAGACTCTACTAGACACGACTTGTGGACTCCCTGGGATAAGACCTGCTCCGATACCAAGTTTGTCACGCCCCAAACTAGGGGAGGCACGACTGGCACTCGATACTATATTCGATCGAGTTAGCCACTAAACAAACTAGCTAACTAAATTGAGGGCCCAACAGATCGGGCAGCACAACATCTGAAATACTAAGCCTGGACCATTAAGGTCATCACCTGAATAACAATAAGCCATATAAACAAAATTAGATGAGCCAAAATAATAAAGTACTAGGAAGAGGTGGAGGTTACCAACTCACAGTTGAACCTCAATATCCTAGCGGAGGGGTCGATCAGAGTCCCTATCTAGACCTGCACGCACGAAAAAAAAATGCAGCGTCCCCAGGAAATGGGACGTCAGTACGAATAAAAATGTATTGGTATGTAAGGTAGGCAGTAGATTCATACATAGCTGACGTAAAAAAAAATAATAGAGATAACACCTGACACTGAAACTCTGATAGCCTCCATGGCCGACATCCGACTTCATAGTAATTAAATGTGCATGGTATGTTCGTGTAATCGTATGTCGTGAATACATATATATTTATGCAAATGCATGACATACCCAACCAAATGCTAGCAATGGCGGTCTCTTCAGGTAGCTAACCGGTATCATATTGCCAACTTGTGGCCATCTGTACAATATATATAGTTTTTCGGGAAAATAGGTCCCTTACCTCTGATTATAGCTCGAATTCCATGCATAATATGCCATGTATGATATGAACTTTGAATGCACATAGTAGGCCATAACAAGAACTTAGCCAATCTTGGTACATAGGTACTCTTATTCTCATGATCTCATAATCGACGTGTCACTTTAGAGATTGTAAAATACACTTTAACAAGGAAGAAGGACTGATCAAAAATACTAAATTCCTTTATTCTTTTTTTTTTCACACAACCCAAAGATGAATAATAATTCATATATATAGACATATTGTAAAGAAAGCCGACAAAATGACATATATAGATGTCGAATACCCTATTTAACCGAATGAGTGGAATATCAACCTAATAGCATCATGAAAATACTCCAGCTACAATCCCAATGCCTTTCACAGTAGGTCTTTCTTACAATAAAATAGTAAAATATCACATTTGACGTCTTAGGAATTTCCCAGAATTTGTTCTAAAAGGAAGGACAGAGCTTAGCCTTAACATACCTTTCCAACGAACGTCTGAATGCCTGTAGTTCCTTCACAGAAGTTGTTCCTTACATCCTAAGCTTCACAAGAACTATATATATGCAGCTTATACGCACCTATAAACAGTTCATAATTGAGTTTAAATCGACAGATTTGCCATGTAACCCTAACTTGACGAAACGTCCGTAGAACTTTGTAAAAACGATCATAAAAGAGTCCCAAGATGATTACCTTGGAAAACCAAGTATAAAACCTGAAGAACCAGCAAGGATATCAAATTCCTATCTTCTAAGAATAGCTCCAAACACAGGTAATAGAAGGGGGAAACGATTGCAAAGCGTAGAGATTGCGTTTCTAGGCACGGGGGTAAATTTTAACGGTAGAAATCGTTAAAGACGCACCTTAATCACTCAAGAACACCATGGAGCCTTCTCTTCAGCTTTCTTACTGTTTTAGAAAGAAATGAAATGTTTTTGGGTCTGAAAAGTCGAATTTGCCGACTTATAATACCTGCTTGACCCGACCCGGTTCGCGACCCGATTTCAGCCTGGATAGTCTGCAGTAAAACGGTCATAACATTTTACTCCGATGTCGGTTTGATGTGAGGTTTTTCTTGGTTGCAAACTAGACGCGTGGACCTTCAATTAGGTAGGTTGTGGGTCCCATAACTCTTTATATATTAGAAGAAATCGTCTGATACATTTGACCCAAAGTTTAGATAATTTATTAGAGAAATTTACGATAACTTTCGCTGACCCTTATTTCGCAACTTCTTGACTCCAAAACATAACATGGGGTCTCACGCTCTTATTGGTTCTGGACTGGAAAGTCATCTCTTTGGGTTGATTCTCACAAAAAAATCTTCGCTTCTCGTATGCACGAAATGATCCAACTAGCTCTTTGATGGAAAGCTTAGAAAGATCTTTCGTTTCCTCAGTGATAGCAACAATATACTCATACTTTTCTGTGACACTAATTAGAATCGTTTCCCAACTTGTTGGTCAGAAATTTCATCACCATGATTTCTCATTTCATTAACAATATTCATGACTCTTGTGCAATATTCATATATTTTTTCAGATTTTATCATCTTCAAATTTTGAAACTCTCTTCTAAGAGTTTGAAGATTGATAGTGCCTTTTCGTCACCATACACCTCAGCTTCCAGAGACTCCCAAGTTTCAGATTTTATCATCTTCAAATTTTGAAACTCTCTTCTAAGAGTTTGAAGATTGATAGTGCCTTTTCGTCACCATACACCTCAGCTTCCAGACACTCCCAAGTTTGCTTTGCAATCTCACAAGTAGCAATTTTTGCATAAAATGCTCTTGAGACTCCCATTTGAATTTTTCTCAAAGCCTTTGCATCTTGACGACGCTTAGCCTCAAGATTTTTCAACTCAGCTACTGAAAATTCACCATCGTCTTCTGGCTTTTCCTAACCATTTGCAACAATAGTCCACAAACCTTCAGCTTTCTGATAAGTTCTCATTCTTATCTTCCAGTATTCTAAGTCATTTCCATCAAAAAATGAAGTAAGAACAACTAAAGAATCAGCACCATCATTTGTTTTAGATGCCATAAATTTTTTCTTCACCTAACCCCAGATTAAGAACGAAAACTGCTCCGATACAAATTTGTAAGAAAGAATAGGAAGAGAATATTTTTCTTAGAGAATGCTCAAGTTGTATTAGGCTACTTAAGGCCACTTGAGATGATTACAATCATCAATTATATCTCTATTTATACCACTCAAAAAACTAATTTAAAAGTCTTGCACAAATAACTAGATACATGTATCACAATTCACTAGATACGTGTGAATCCCTGTTGGCGCATTTTAAATCGAAAAGAAGATGAATCATATTTTACATTATCAAAATAAGAATTTGATTTATTTGGAGAGCAACAATAGTACTTGCTGCAAAGTGCTTTATAAGTATTCATGACTCCTCCACAGATTGCTAAAGATTAACAAAAGTTTTACATATCTTTTCTTGTTCCACTGACTTTTGCCAATCTCATTATTTAACTCTACCCATTAAAATATATTCTCAAATTAGTGAAATACAGTACCTTAAAATTTGAACAAATAATGGCCGGAAGTGGCTTCTTTTGCGGCACCAAGCTTTTTCCCTAACTCTCCTTCTGTATTTTGGTTTTTGCCTTAACCCTTGACCCGTCAAAATCCCTTTTTATTTTACTTCGACTCAGCCAAAGTCTTTCACGATAGTTTGGCCCATTATAATTCTTTTTTTCATTTTTTTTTCATTTGTTAGCTTTGTTTGACTTTTCCTTCTTTTTTCCTTTTTTTTTCGTCAAGATTTTCATCTGGTGGCTTCGGCCCTTTTGTGCATCCCTTATTTTTTTTTACTTAATTTGTTGCTAGTGAGTATCAATAACAAGACACCATATAACAACAAGTCACAACTACTTCACGCCAAGCGGCAAGCTCCGATTGGAATTCATATACCCTATATCACCCCTTATAGACTTCTTACTTTAACTTAACAATATTGTTAACATGATAATGAAGTCATTCATCAATGATTCCAGCCTTATGCCATATATTTATAACAAAAGAAACAATCCACAACTCCAACTATCCTCAATTAGCAACTTTATTCTCTAATTCATGTCTAGTCCATCCATTTAACTTAATCAAATGTCCTTGTTTAAAATTATGGATTACTACATCCTCCCTACCTTATAAAAATTTGGACCCCGAGTTTAGCTCAAGTACATTCCTGTAGACTGAAATAAATGAGGATAGTTGACTCGCATAGCATCTTCCACTTCTCATGTAGCTTCTTCAACTGTATGATTTCTCCATAAGACTTTCACGAACTCAATTTCTTTTGATCGTAGATTTCATACTTTTCTATCAACAATTGCCATCGGCTCCTTCTCATAAGACAACTTCTCATCAAGCGGCATAGTAGGTGCTTCAAGCACCTGAGATGAGTTTGACATACATTTTCTTAGTATTGCGACATGAAACACCGGTCTAGTATCTCATACGGTTCTACAAACTCGAGGCTCAGCTTGCCTCTTTTCCCCAACTGCATCACACCATTCATAGGGGATACTCGTAGGAACACTTTGTCCCTAATTATGAACACTAAATCTCTTCTTCTCTTATCTGCAAAAGACTTTTGTCTACTTTGAGCTATGAGCAATTTTTGCTTGATTAATTGAACCTTGTCAATAACTTCTTGTACTAAGTCGGGTCCCAATAAGTTAGTCTCACCAGCTTCAAATCATCCGATAGGAGAACGACATCTTCTACCCTACAATGCTTCATACAGTGCCATTTGAATACTAGACTTGAAGCTATTATTGTAAGCAAATTCAGCTAAAGGCATATAAGCGTCCCAACTGCCTCCAAACTCAAGAATGCAAGCTCTCAATATATCCTCCAAGATTTGCATAGTACGTTCAGACTGCCAGCCTGTCTATGGCTGAAATGCAGTATTAACATCTACTTTTTACCCAATGCTTCTTGAAAAGATTTCCAAAAGCGTGAAGTAACTTGTGATCCTCTATCAGAGGTGATGGATACCGGAACTCCGTGAGGTCGAACAATGTCATTCATAAATATCTGTGCATAAATCACTCCACCATATATTGTCTTCACGGGCAAAAAATGTGCAGATTTTGTTAGTCAATCTATAATAACCCATACAGAGTCATAACCTCTAAGGGTTCGTAGTAGTCCGGTGATAAAATCCATAGTTATTATTTCCCATTTCCACTCTGGAATCTCAATTTGTCGTAGTAGTCCTGCAGGTCGCTGATGCTTAACCTTGACCTACTGGCAAGTCAAACAGCTAGAAACAAAGTTAGCAACATCTTCTTCATACCCTCCCACCAATAAAAATTGCTTGAGGTCATGGTACATTTTAGTAGATCCAGGATGTATAGTGTATTAAGAGTTGTGGGCTTCTTTGAGAATAGCATGCCTCAATCCATCTACGTCTGCGACACATAGCCTATCACCTATTCGAAGAACACCATCATTTTCAATAATCATATCCTTGCTTTTACCAGCTAAGGCCTCATCACTGTATTAATGCTCATCCTCATATTGGGTGGCCTCTGAATTTCTGATACTAAATCTGATACTTGTACCTTCTAGTCTCTGAATATCTTTGGCCAAAAGTCTCGTTCTATGAGCTATATGTGCCAAACTCCCCATATATTTTCTGCTCAATGCACCAGCCACCATATTGGCTTTTCCTGGATGATACAAAATAGAACAGTCATAGTCTTTGAGTAGTTCCATCCACTGATGCCGCCGAAAGATATACTTCAGACTTTTATGGTCAGTATAAATCTTACAAGCTTCGCTGTATAGATAATGCCTCCAAATTTTTAGAGTTAATACCACTACAGCCATCTCCAAATCATGTGTAGGATAGTTTTGCTCATGCTTTATCAATTTTCTCAAAACATAATTTATAACGCGATCATTTTGTATGAGAACACATCCTAATCCCACCCTCGAGGCATCGTAGAACACCGTAAATGCTCTAGAACCTAATGGTAAGGCTAATATTGGTGCAGTTGTCAAACGTATTTTGAGTTTTTGAAAGCTCTGCTCATATTGCTCTGTCCACTGAAACTTTGCATTTTTATGAGTTAGCTTGGTCAGTAGAGCTACTATTCTGGAGAAATCCTGCATAAAATGCCTGTAATAGCCTGCTAAGCCTAAAAAGTTACGAATCTCTATATGAGAAGTAGGTCTGGGACATTTCTGCACAGCTTCTATCTTTTTGGGATCCACCATAATTCCATCTTGGATACAACATGCCCCAGAAATGCAACTGAGTCTAGCAAAAATTCACACTTTCAGAACTTAGCATAAAGTCGATGTTCTCGCAATGTCTGCAACACAACCCTCAAATGATTCTCGTATTCTCCTTGGTTGCGAGAATATATTAGAATATCATCAAATATATAATATTAAAAATCTATCTAGAAACGGCTTGAACACCCTATTCATTATATCCATGAATGTAGTTGGAACGTTAGTCAGTCCAAAAGGCATCACGAGAAACTCATAGTGCTCGTACTGAGTCCTGAAAGAAGTCTTAGAATTATCTTCATCTTTGATTCTAAGATGATTATAACCAGATCGGAGGTCAATCTTTGAAAAGTGGGCAGCTCCTTGTAACTGCTCAAACATGTCGTCTATACGAGGCAAAGAATATTTATTGCATATTTTTATCTTGTTCAACTGCATGTAGTCAATGCATGTTCTTAGAGATTTGTCTTTCTTCTTTACGAACAATATTGGTGCACCCCATGGTGATAAACTAGGTCGGATGAAACCCTTATCTAACAAATCCTGCAACTATTGCTTTAGCTCCCTCAACTCTGCTGGTGCCATTCGATATGGGGGTATCGATACGAGCTATGTTTCAGGTGGCAAATCAATACCAAAGTCTATTTCTCGTACTAGAGGCAATCTTGGTAAATCCTCAGGAAATACATCAGAAAATTCTCTCACTGCTGGTACATTTTCTATACTAATTGTTTCCTCTTTTGTGTCATTTACAATAGCTAAGAGACCCAAGCAACCTTTCTTCAGAAGTCGTTGAGCCTTCATAAAAGATATAACTTTGCAAATCTCTGGAACCTGACCCCCTTTTAGAACAAAAATAGGTTCGTTTGATATCTCAAACTTAACTATCTTTGCATGATAATCGACAATAGCATAGCAAGAAGATAACCAATCTATTCCCATCAGCATATCAAAGTTAAACATATCAAGTACAATAAAGCCAGCTAGAGTATCTCTACCCTCAACCTGAATATGACAAGCACGATACATGTATTCAGCTAATAGGGACTCTCCAAAAGGAGTAGCAACTAAAAAAAGATCATTCAATAGCTTAGGTTGTCTACCAAACCTTAGAGCAAAGTATGAGGACACATAGGAGTAAGTAGATCCCGGTTCAATCAACGCAAGTACATCAAATGTACAAACAGAAAGAATACATGTAACCATAACACTCATGGCCTAAGCATCATGTCTAGTTAATGCAAAAACTCTCGCCTGACCTCTACCAGCAGTCCCTTGTCCTTGATTCACAGTAGCACGACCTCCAGCACCTCGACCATTATTTACTGTACCTGCAGCACCTGAAGTATTACGAGTAGTCTGAGTAGGTGTAGCTTACTGGATAGAAGCTTGGCTGAAATTCCTCGAAGGCTGAGCGCAATCCCTCAAGAGATGTCCCAACAGACCACACCGAAATCACTCTCCAGTCAGAACACGACACTGGCCCAAATGTGATCTACCATATGTTAGGCAGACTGGATTAGTGGCATATATCTGTCCAGAATTACGATGTCCAGATGATGATGGTCCCCTAGTACTCTAATGTGGTATGTATGTGGATTGTGAAGACAAGTGTGTCCCTGATTGAGAACCCTATTGTTGTCCTCCTTGATTTCCTCCTCTCCGATTTTCACAAAAACCGCCAATGAAAGACCCTCCTATCTTGGCTTTCTTACGTAAATGTCAAGCCATATAAATTTTCGGTAAGGAATTTAAGGTTTTTTGGTACTGATGTAGACTAATGTGTACGAAGGTAGTAGTTAATCTTCGGGGAGAGCATGAGAGCCGCAGTACGAACTTTTTGGGTTGAAGGATGCACTGAGGAGTTGGTGGAACTTTTTGCAGAAGGAGGGGATTCTGCGGTCAAGATCGAGACCGTAGAACCATTCCGCAGGCCGCATAACCATCGCGGAGTTAAGCAGAAAAATTATTGAATTTTGAAGGTCATTTTGCGGCCCATTATATGATCGCATATCTGTTTCGCAGTCCGCACTTCCGTTGCCGATTTAGCATGAAGAATTTTGGAGGTGATTCTGAGTTCCATTTCGGGGTCGCATAACTGGTCTACGGACCGCAGACCTGCCGCAGACTTGTCCAGAGAAGCCCAATTTTTGGGATCATTTTTGGGGGCCGCATATCTGTTCTGCGACCGCAGAGTTGAGTTCGGGGGGCCGCATATCTGTTCTTCTATTTATAACCCGACAACTTTTCTTATAAATTCACTTTGGGGTTATTTTGGCTGGGTTAAACACCTATTTTAGAGAGAGGGGAGTGCTTTAGATAGAGGAGTAGGAACGCCCAAGTCCTTTCATCATCAATCATTGCCCAATCTTGAAGACTCAAGAGAATCACTCACTAGACCATCATCCACCCGGGTAAGACCTTGTGCTAAAACCTTCATGCAATTGTTATGGGTTTAAGTAGGTTATGGAGTTGGAGATAGGCCATGCATGTGATAGCAGGTGGTAGTATGTGGGATTGCTGTACTATTTTGGGTAGTTTCTTGTTGAAATTGGTTGAGGAAGAAAGGGATTATCATTGTATAGCTTTGTAGTCAATTTTGCATAATAGGTGTTTGATGAAATTCCTAAGAGCCTTATGCCGTGAGAATCCTTCTAATTATTATCTCATTTTTGCTATCTTCCTATAGATTGATATTGCTAGAGGTGTTGGGACATTGTAGTAGTCTAAGAAAAGCTCAAGCAAGGTATGTTAGCTAAACTTCTCTCTTGGAATCGAATTTCATGATGCTCCCGTAAGTTTCAAGTATGGTTGGCCCAGGTTCCTAATCCCCATGTTTCGAGTTGTTCCTAATAGATTCGGTTCTCCCAAATAAGCGTTATGTTGAAAGATGTATATACCCAACACGTGTTAGAATTGCCCCTATCTTATTATGACCTCTTCGAGAATGTGTTCAAGTATGGTTTATGTATTAAAATGTTATGACTTCAATTAGTGTTTCAAATGAAAGTCTATTATTCTTAACATGGAAAGAAAACCCAATGTACTCAAAACTCATATAGCTCATATACATGTCAAATATCTATTTCCAAATGCCCTTATTGTTGATAAACTATGACGATGTTTGGGAGTGGAAGAAGTGAGGGTGAGGTAGAAAATTGTGGCAATGGTTGTTGTAACTAGAGCGTATGATTTGAATTTGTGTTTCAATTGTAAATTACCATGATCTCCTTTGTAAGAGTTTCCAATGTGTTTTGAGTTCTTATTTACCCATGAGTTAAAACTGTGCATTGCCATTTTAGGGAAGTATTTCAAAAAGAAATGGTGTATTACTCATTTATGATTTTTAACTTGTGTTGCGATTGCAAGTCATTTTGCTACGTACTTTTGAAAGAAATCTATTGTGTTTAAAGCCTTCATTACTAATAAACTTAAAGTCACGATTTCTGGAATATTCTATATGTTGATGTTTATGATGATGACACTTGAAAATAAAGAAATCAAAGTGTGGGATATGAGTTACGGCTACCGTGCCTTGAATGAAAAATCATATGAATGGCCAAGAGAGCCAATGAAATAATGATGTTGTGAGTGGTTGAAAGTACTAATGAAGCTATACATAGTGCGATTAATGCATTTGTATTTATGTTTCTTTTGTGTGCAAAACAAAAATATTTTTGGGAGTATCATTAACGAGCCGAGGAAGGTGGGTTGTAAAGGCCCACACCCGAAACTACACGTGCCAGTGTAGGGATAGATTGAGATTATTCCCCTTAATTAGGATGAGATTGATGTGATGAGATTATTCCCCTAAAATTGGGATGAGATTGATGTTAGCCCTGGATTGGAAGTCGACCCACACAACATATTTGGGAGGCGGCCTAGCTGATCGGGTAGAGATCAGACGCCATGTCGCGCGCATAATGGTTCCTAATCTTAGTAACACCTTTTTTTTCGCATCGCCATGTCAATCCACATTGTTCGTGGAGATATGGCTCAGCCGATCGAGTTTGTAATCGGACTCCATGTCTCGTGTATGGTGTGATGATCGGAGGCTAATGAATTACCAACCAAATATAATATTATTTTTATATTTAAAAATTATTATGTTTCAACTTGGCATTTGGATATCATGGATTGTTACTTGTTGCTTTCATGATTTTTCCCTTTTTATATTGGTATTCTATTTCGAAAGAAGGTATTTAGCGTTACATATTAGTACTATTCCATATGTACCAACATCCTTTTTGCTGTGGCGCTGCATCATTCATGGATGAAGGTGGTTCGTCAGCGGATAGCCTTGACCCTCGTTAGTGGTTATCCTCTATTCAGCAGGTTTTGGTGAGCCCTATTATGTTCTGGGCCTTATGTCACTCGACATTGTACTTTGTGTTTTGAGGCCCCGACACTTTTATACTATCCTTCTGTTGTACTTAGAGGCTCCGTAGACATGTTGTGGGTGGTGTTCGATGATGGGTAATGAACTAGAAGTGTTGGTATTTGTCATCTATGTTTTCGCTCGTAACTATGAACTTGTAATATTTTGGAAATTATAACTGAAGCTTCTTTGAGTAATGGAAAAAGAATATGGTACACTTTACTCCTCTCATATTTATCTCTTGTTATTGATTTTTGTATTGTTAATGGGTATGGTTGGGCAGAAGGCATCTAGTAGACTTGCTGAACCGGGATATCTCGGTTGAGTGCGGGTTGCGCTCCCCGAGGTCGGACTCCGTGACAGTAAATCACTGGTTGCACTCTCATCATGTCCCTTATTTTCAATCTTTCTAGCGAGATTGCTGGCATTAGAGTAGGACAAAGTCTTCATATGTGGGGCTACTGCGGTGTATAGACGACCAACCAACTCATCAACAAACCTCTGAACTCGAGCTTCTTAGGCAGGCACTAAGTAAGGAGCATATCTCGCCAGACTACAAAACTTTGTGTTATATGTTGACACATCCATATCTGGAGTCTGAACCAATCTCCTGAAGTCTCTAGCATATTTTTGCCTCAAGCTGTTTGGAATAAAATGATCCATGAATAACTTATTGAACTCGTCCTATGTCAGTGGTGCTGCTCCTGCTGGCCTTCCTAGCAATACAGTTTCATACCATGTGTTGGCCATATCCTCTAGTTTGTATGTTGCAAGCTCCATAGCCCTTTCAATAGAACATCCTAGCGCACGTAATGCCTTGAGCGTCCCATCTAAGAAACTTTGAGGATCTACTGAATTATCAACCTGTGAATTTTGGTGATTTCAATTACAGGAACTCTTGCAGAGATACCTCCTTATTCCCGAAAGTCTGAGTTTGTGCAGATGCCTATGTCCCTGAGGTGGTCTGAGGAGCTGAACATCCACCTTGAGTAGGCACCAATGCCTCTAACACATTCAATAACATTGCCACCGTGTCTACAGGTAAGGTAACAGTAGGTACAACAGCTGGCACTGGTGGTGGAGTATGTCCTGAACTCCCTGTGCACATGATTTGGCATAGCAGCTTGGGATTGACCCATGTACACAACTTCAGGTTGAGGAGCGGCATGTCTTCTAGTCTGATGAGCCCCAATTTGACCGCCACCTCAAGTGGTACCATATCCAGCAGATGAGGGTGTCCATGTCCTAGCCATTTACGCAAGAAATACTCCAAAGTCAATCTCAATTTATCTCAACGCATGATCAAAGAATGAAAGAAGGAAAAACATTACTAGATGTTCAGTAGCCTCAAGATCATAAGTATGAGCACCTACACACGTATGAACCAGATTTTACTAAATATTGCTCCGTGACTCGGGACTTAAAGCCTAAGATCTGATACCAACTTTATCACGATCCAATTTAGGATCGTGACCAGCACTTAGGAACAAGTGCTCCAAGAAAGTCTTATCGGTATGTTGCAAAAAAAAAGGGACAGAGTTTCCCATGTTTTTGGAATATCCAAAGAGATTTCCTTTCTCAAAATCAACAACCAACCATTCTAATACCAAACCAACCAATCAATAACTTATCAATTAACCAAACCAAGTTCCCACCGTTAATAATCAGCCAACTAACAACCAGGAATACTGATTTATCTCTAAATCAGATAAGAAAGTGTAGTACTCATCATAAGTCTATAATAACGAAATATTACTCATGACACTAAAAGAATGACTATGGAGCGACTCTAAGAGTTCAAAGAAAAGACCATAACAATAAATAAAATCTCCGCCCGCGCGAACAAGTGCAAGGGTGCGCTCTAATTAACGAAATCCTCTAGTGGGGAGTGAGTCGCTAGCTCAGTGAGTAATAATGCTTTACGACAACCGTTTTAGTGGGCACAAGTCAGAAAACATGCTTGTATAGTAATCAGAAAATATCATGAAATAAATGCCTTTTTTCCGAATCGGTAACAACAATCAATCTTGTCTGTTTTCATGTAAGAGGGAACCAATTAACAATTTAGTAATAATCTATATAAATATTGTCATATAAAATATTATGTTTGGCAGGTTTTTAAGAAAGGATCATGTAATCTTTATCATTGTATGGACCGCTTCGTAAAAGGAGTCAAATATAACTGTAGGTCGCTATTCGAGGGAAAACTATAATTGCATGCTAGTTCTACCTTCCCACTAGCGAAAGCTATAACTGTAATCGGTACTCTGTAAATATAAGGTGCATCAGGTCTAACGAATCCGCCGTTAGCAACGCGATCCTTCAACGTCTCCTCCCATTTATACTTTTCCTTGTAACAGTAAATATTCATAGGAAAGCATTTTCAAAATAATAAAGGACATACCAATTCTTATCAAATCATGTAATTCTATTTCGGTAGTGGTAATCATATCTCATGTAACAATAAAACATGTATAGTAACAGTGAGAACACTTTAAATAACTGTAAACATTTCAAGTAAAATGTCCGATACCATATCAAGTAAAGGACTTGTCCCAGATGCAATTTCAAACATTCAATAACAATTACTATTTGCAAAATCATGTATAAACCATGTAGGCTATGAACACACAAGTTGCAGTAACGTTACTACTAAAAGTACTCGTGTTGAAATACCTAATGCGTCCCACGAGCAATTCGTACAACTTTTTCAACTACCTATATTATCATAAAATCAATCTATATATCAAACTTATGGACTACCAACACAATCGATTCAATTATGTTAAGTTTAATCAATTCACTTATCTTATTTTATTTTTCTTGGGATATAGCCATTGACTCTGTGTAAATCCCTATAGGCGTATTTTTAATCGAAAGGAAGATGAATCATATTTTTATATCTGGCTTTACATTGGTACTGAAATTTCTAAATGAATAAGAATTCGATTTATTTGGAGAGCAAGAATATTACTTGCTGCAAAGTGCTTTATAAGCATTAATGACTCCTCCGCAGATTGCTAAAGATTAACAAAAGTTTTACATATCTTTCCTTGTTCCACTAACTTTTTCCAATCTCATTATTTAACTCTAACCATTAAAATATATTTTCAAATTAGTGGAATACAGTACCTTAAAATTTGAACAAATAATGGCTGGAAGTGGCTTAACCCTTGACCAGTCAAAATCCCTTTTCTTTTACTTTGACTTAGCCAAAGTCTTTCACGTTAGTTTGACCCATTACAATTCTTTCTTTCGTTTTTTTTTTCATTTGTTAGCTTTGTTTGACTTTTCCTTCTTTTTCCTTTTTTTGGCCAGATTTGCATTTGGTGGATTCGCCCCTTTTGTGCACCCCTTGTTATTTTTTGTTTTTTTAGACCTAATTAGTTGCTAAATAACAAATATGTCCTTGTTAAAAATTATGAGTTATTACACTGGGCTCCATCCCCAGACTGTAGGTCACTGGTGCAGTTGATACCATACCCGCCTGAGCCAAGCTCGTGAACACACTCAAGATCTGAGCCAATATCTCCTGATGACCAGGTATAACAATAGGTACCGCTGGTGTCTAAGCGGGTCCCACCGGCTCAACAGTATCCGGATCTTGCTCATCCACTGGAGCGACAGGTGGCTCCCTAAATTCAGCTCCTACCACTCAAGTCATACCCCCAGTAACCCCTGCAAATCCACCAAATCCCCCTATCCACGCTCCCTACGTGCCACAGTACATTCAGACACCACAAAACCCACCTATTACTACCAATGCAACTCAAACCTCTCCTTGTGATGGAGTCACCTTTACTATTAACCAACACATACCTGTGGCACATGCCGCCACCCATGAGCGGTACGTTCCCCCTGTATATGCCATTTTTGAACCTACATTTACAGCACCTGTAACGGTCAGGATGCCTTATTAGATTGACCAATACGCCGGAATGGAAAGGGAAGCCAGGCGTAAGGAAGAAGAGTCAGTATCTGAGCAGATGCAAATCTTGAGAAAGCAAATGAAGAGCCTCCAAGTTGCCCGAGGAAATAAAAGTTTGGACAACGAGGATTTGTGTATTTATCTGGATGTGGATATGCCAGCAGGGTATAAACCCCAAAGTTTGATATCTTCAATGGGACGGGTGATCCACACGAACATTTGAGGGCATATTGTGACAAGTTAGTCAGAGTGTGGAGGAATGGGAAGCTAAGGATGACTTTATTTATAAGAATTTTGATGAGAAAAGCACTCACTTGGTATACTTGACAGGATCCGCGAAATTGGAGAACTTGGCAAGATATGGCGGAGGATTTCATGAATCGTTTTCGATTCAATACAGAGATCACTCCTGATTGGTTCGCATTCGTTACAAGAATATGCACATCGGTAGAGATCTCCTCCGTTGGATGACAGTGAATTAACCAAGTATTTCATCAGAGCCCGGGGAGGGATATACTTCAAAAAGATGATGGGACAGAAATTTCCCGAGCTGGTCAAGATGGGAGATTTCTTAAAAGAGGACATAAAATCCGATAAAGTACAATACAAGGCAGCACTGCAAGTGGCCAGCAAGGCCATCCAATCTGGACCAATCGGTAGCGGAAAAAAGAAGAAAGAGGAGGTCTCAGCAATCGCCCCTTACTATCAACCCAACCCACATCACGGAAACACTTCCTATTCCCCAAACAATCATTCATCACCACCTACTTACGCTCCAATCTATAATACCCAGCCATATTACCATCCTCAACAACAATACAACCCTCCTTGAGCCAACAATAACCCGAACCCACAACGATCATATGCTCCCGTCCAAACCACTACTCATCAAAATCGACCCGCTTATGCACCACGCCCTCATCCTAACTTTGAAGAGACGGTCCAAGAAATTATACTCCGATTGCTGAGCCTCTGGCCCAGTTGTTCAAGAGATTGAGTAGAGCATGATTGATACACCCAGTCGAAGGAAGGTTTCCTGAATACCCCTCCAAGTATTTTGATGCAACTAAAAGATGCGTGTACCATCCCAATGTGCCTGGGCATGATACTGGAGATTATTTTAAGCTGAAAAATGAGATTGAAACACTGATCAAGAGCGAAGCCATCCAATGCACTCCGGTGCCCCCTAATGTAAATCGCAATTCACTACCAAATATCCAAAACCAGGGAGTTAACATGATCACATTGGACGAAGAGTATGACCTAAAGGGAGCAATTGTCCTGATAGGAAATGTAGAAGCCTCTAGGATCCCTCCTCAAAGGGCTAAAATGATTACAGTACAAGTGAGGCCGACAATGACTGTTCAGACCTATCATTGACAACCAGTCGTTGCTACAAGAGACGAAGAAAGTCGGGAATACAAAACCGTCCCATAGACGTACCATCAAAAGGGGAAGGCCAAAATGACAGACTCTGTCGCAGCCTATGGTATGACTAGGTCCGGGAGATGCTACGCTCCTGAAGATGTCAATAAAGGGAACTTGGGAAGAGAGAAATTTAAAGAAGGAACATAACAAACCCAAAACCCCCCGAATTTTGGAAGAGAATGTAAACAAAGAGTATTCTATGGAAGAGCAGCTAAGGAACACTCCAACACATATATCAATCATGGATATGTTAATGAGTTTCGATAGTCATAAGGATGCCCCATTGAAAGTGCTAAGTGAGGTAAGTGTACCAAGTAACACCACCAGTGAGGCGTAGGCTGCGACAATTGGGAAACTGGTCGAAGCAAATATAATCACCTTCAGAAGAGACAAACTTCCTGTCGAGGGCACAAATCACAACAAAGCTCTTCATATCATTGTTAAATGTGGGGACAAAGTGGTATCCCAAGTGTTGGTCGATAGAGGGTCAGGAGTCAACATTTGTCCGCTCTCCACCCTACGAGAGTTAGGAATTCATTTAAGGGAGGTCAAGGAAAGCCAAGAGTGAGGGCCTTTGATGGTTTGGATAAGGATATTATTGGAGAAATTTATTTGGCCTTGCAGATTGGGCCGGTCGAATTTCCCATATTGTTTCAAGTAATGGATATCTGCTATTCCTACAACTTGCTGCTGGTAAGGCCCTAGATATATATGGCAGGGGTCGTCCCATCCCTTTAAAATCAATGCATGAAATTGGAGTGGGGATGTCAGGAGATCGTGGTTCACGGCGAGTGAGGTCACTCAGCTTATTTAGAGCATGTTGTTCCATTCATTGAAGGGAGAGGTGTTGCTTTCTACTCAGTAGAAATCATGCAGACTACCAAAATGGAAGAAACTGAACAGAACTTGGGAATGCAGTCGCCATATAGATCCAAGATGGCTATGAGGGAGATGATAAAATATATATACATGCCAGGAACTGGGCTGGGGGCCAGGTCGGATGGAATGACAAATCCAATTGAACCTAACAGGCAGAAAGGAAGGTCCGGCATAGGATATCAGCTTCCGAAAGGGAAAGCTCATACCTTTAGCTCCAGAAAAAGATTTTTATGCTAGAAATGTTTCAAATCCGGGTCAAAGTTCAGTACCAGAAGATGATATAATCGACTGGATGGGGAAGCTATTCGTGAATATGATTGAAGAATGCTTGAAGGGACTTCCATCAAGACACAACCTATCAGGGATGTCGAACCTAGGGAAGAGCTGCGGAACTGGGCCGCCAGTCCATCTTTGGTTCACTGGGAGTCTTGGTAGTATGGAACTGTAAAAGATTTCTTTTGAAAAAGCATATGGTCAATTGAGGCCTGCACCGTGTCTTTACCTTTTTGTCATTTGCCTCTTTTGAATGCTTAAGACGTTCCTATTCTGATGAAATAAAAAGAATCAAATATTGCAACTTTATTTATACGTAGTTTTTCTTTTTGGTAATCAAAATGCTAAAAACCCGCGTTTCACGATTATGACATGTAACAAAATCGTCGAGCACAATGACCCAGATTATGAGGAATATGATGAGAGTATGATGCCAGACAATCTCCCGCACGAGATTGAACAACTGGGGAGTCAAAAAAGCCCAACTTGGAAGAAACGGAAATGGTCAATATTGGAAGTGAAGAAGATGTAAATGAAACCAGAATCAACATTCATTTAGAAGCCGAGCAGAAAGAAAAACTGGTTGAGCTCCTCGGATAGTACATCGATGTGTTCGCATGGTCGTATATGACATACCGGGATTAAGTACTGATATTGTCTCGCATCGACTTCCCAACGATCCTACTAGGCCGCCAGCCAAGCAGAATCCTAGAAAATTAAAACCTGATAAGTCTGAGGATAAAGGAAGAAGTGACCAAGCAGATAAAGCAAATATAGTAAGGGTCACCAACTATCCAAGCTGGTTGGCAAATATCGTCCCAATACCCAAGAAAGATGAAAAGATTAAAATATGCGTGGACTACCGAGATCTCAAGAAAGCCAGTCCAAAGGACGATATCCCTCTGCCAAATATCCACATACTCGTCGACAACTGTGCAAAGCATAAAGTGCAGTCGTTCATGGATTGTTTCCCTGGGTACCACCAAATCTTGATGCACGAGGAAGATGCAGAGAAGACAGCCTTTACCACACCTTGGTGAGTTCAGTGCTATAGAGTCATGCCATTCGATCTCAAGAATGTCGGCGCCACCTACATGAGGGCCATGAAGACCCTTTTTCATGACAGGATTCACAAGGAGATTGAATTGTATGTGGATGATGTCATCATAAAGTATCGAAAGAGTTCAGAGCACTTGGACAATTTGAGGAAATTTTTCGAACGCCTACGACGGTACAGTTAGAAGTTGAACCCGGCAAAAATGCGCGTTCTCTGCTGGAAAACTGTTAGGCTTCATCATAAGCAGGAAGGGAATAGAACTGGATCCATCAAAAATCAAGGCCATTCAGGAATTGCCACCACCAAAGAGTTAGAAAGATATGATGAGTTTCCTGGGTAGATTGAATTACATCAGTCGCTTTATAGCCCAGTCTAAGGTAATTTGTGAACCCATTTTCAAGTTAGTGAAGAAGGATGTGCCACAAAATGGACAAAAGAGTGCCAGAAAGCCTTTGATAGAATCAAGGAATATCTATCAAATCCACCAATGTTGGTTCTCCCCGAACCAGGGAAGCCATTGTTACTCTATTTGTCAGTCTTGGATAATGCCTTCGGTTGTGTGTTGGGACAGCATGACGAAATTGGGAGAAAGGAGCAGGTCATCTACTACTTAAGTAAGAAGTTCACGCCATGCAAGGCCAAATATACTCTGATAGAGCGCACTTGTCGTGCTCTGACTTGGGTTGCCCAGAAATTCAGGCATTACATGTCAACATACACCACGCATGTGATATCGTGGCTCGACCCGCTCAAGTACATCTTCCAGAAGTCGATTCCTACTGGACAGCTAACTAAATGGCAAATTCTCCTTAGCGGATTTGACATTATGTACATAACTCAGAAGTCTATCAAAGGACAAGCTTTAGTCGGCCACTTCGCATAGAATCCAGTGGATAGGGATTACGAGCCACTAACCACATATTTTCCCAATGAAGAAGTGTTATTTGCTAGAGAAGATATTACAGAATCATACTCTGGATGGAAAATGTTTTTCCATGAGGCAGCAAACTTCACAGGACTCGGAATTGGGGCAGCCCTAGTTTCAGAATCTGGACAGCACTATCCAGCATCAGCAAAGATACGATTCCCTTGTACTAATAATATGGCTCAATACGAAGCGTGAATCCTTGGGATCAGAATGGGAATCAATATGAATGTCAAAGAACTTTTGGTCATATGGGATTCCGATCTATTGATACACCAAGTCCAAGGGGAATGGTCCACCAAGAATGTCAAGATACTTTCGTACCTGCACTGTGTGAAGGAGCTATGCAAGAAGTTCACAAAGATTGAGTTCAAGCACGTCCCCAGGATTCAGAAAGAGTTCGCCGACACCCTTGCAACCTTATCATCTATGATTAAGCATCCAGACAAAAACTATATCGACTTTATCGAGGTAGAGATCAGGATCAACATGCCTATTTCTTCCATGTTGATGAAGAACCAGATGGTAAACCATGGTATCACAACATCAAGAAATTCCTTGCACTAGAGAATACCCACAGAATGCTACTAATGGTCAAAAGCGAGACCTCAGGAGGCTAGCAAACCACTTTTTCCTCAACAAGGAAATCCCGTACAAGAGGACCCCAGATGTAGGTGTGTTGAGATGTGTAGACGCTGCCGAGGCAACCAGACTAATGGAAGAAATATATGCAGGAACATGCAGACCCCACATGGATGGGTTCACATTAGCTAAGAAAATCTTGAGAGCTAGATACTTTTGGATGACTATGGAAAGAGACAATATCCGCTACATACAGAAATGTCACCAGTGCTAGATTCATGGGGATTTCATCCAGGTTCCGCCAAATGAGTTAAACGTAATGGGTTTACCCTATTCCAGTGCTTGGGTAATGGACGTGATTGGACCCATAGAGCCCGCCGCAACAAATGGACATCACTTCATCTTGGTAGCTATCGACTATTTTACCAAATGGGATGAGGCATCTACTTACAAGGCCGTCACAAAGAAATTAGTGGCAGATTTCATCGGGAACAACATCGTTTGCAGGTTTAGAATACCGGAGTCTATCATCACTGCACCTCAACAGCGACCTCATGAGAGAAATTTGCAAGAAGTTCAAATTTGCCCTCCGCAATTCCATAGCCTACATATCATAAATGAATGGGGCAGTCGAGGCAGCCAACAAGAATATCAAGAGAATTATACGGAAAATAGTGGAAAATCATAGGCAATGGCATGAGAACCTATCTTTCGCCTTACTGGGTTATCGGAGTACCATGAGAACATCCACTGGGGCAACGGTGTACGTATTGGTATACGACACTAAAGTTGTGATACCTGCAGAGTCGAAATACCGTCTTTAAGAGTCATTCAAGAGGCAAAATTAGACGACGCGGAGTGGATACGGGTCAGATTGGAGCAACTCATGCTCATTGACGAGAAAAGAATGGATGCAGTAAATCATAGTCAGCTCAGAACAGGATGGCCAGTGCATTCAACAAGAAAGTGAAACCTCGCCAGTTCGCACTGGGATAGTTGGTCTTAAAGAAAATCTTTCCCCACCAAGAAGAAGACAAAGAAAGTTCGCACCAAACTGGCAAGGTCCTAACGTGGTTCACCGAGCACTATCGGGTGGAGCTCTAATCTTGGCAGAAATGGATGGAAGAATCAATACGAAGCCCATGAACTCAGACGCAATTAAGAGATACTATGTCTGAACACAAATGGAGTTAGGTTTTGCTGTAACAGAACTACGTTCAATCTGACTTCCCACGGAGGGATATGTAGGCAACCCACATAGGGTTCGGTTTCTCCCCCCCCCCCCCCCCCCCCCTCTCTCTCCCTCTCTTTTGTAATAGAAAAACCAAATGTCACTTTTGTATGTTGCTCAGGTACTACGCCGACTTAATTTCCTTAGAAAGGAATACATAGACAATCCTCGACGGATTTAATCGTCTAGTGTAATTGAACTACATTCTGGCCTGATTCCATTTGGAAATGTAGGATGTCTGATTCAGACTCAGCCACTTTCATTCTTAATCTCATCATTTTGCATCTGTTGTAGTCAACTACACTTTGACCTGATTCCATCTAGATATGTAGGTTGCCTGAGTCAGGCTCGGTCATCTTCATCATATTTTATCATAATCCAAGAACTACATTCAGACTTGATTCCATTTATGATACGTAGGCAACCTGAAAGGTTCGGTCATAACCTTAGGAAAGCCTTGTAATGCATTAGTTCAAATTAGGACGCAGTCGTGTTATCAAGAAGCATCACGGAAGGTCGACATCAACAGGACAAAGATTTCAAGAGCATACTCTCACGTGTGGAGAACCTTTCATAACAGGTCATAATCTGGAATGACGTCATTTGCCTAAAAAAACAAATTATTTTCAAAATTTTTTCTAAAATAATAATATAGACTATAATTTGTTCCATCTACCGAACTTCGCAGTGCAATCATGTAAAATATCGGGACAAACCAACTCTGTGGTCGACACAAACCAGCTTCCCCGCCCCCATTAAGAATTTTTCATTAAGTTCAGGGTCAACGAGGAATAAGGAAGTACTAAGACCACACTGGGCTAAATGACGGATCCTCTACTTGCCTACGATTATCTCTCTTCCTCCTTGCAAGTACCTCGGAATTAGACAACTGATACGGAAAAACCTGTACATAGCAAATCGCCTGCTCAAAAATTGGAGCACCTTGTACAAAACGGATTGTTGGCTTTATCAAAGGAAGCCCTGTATATAGCAAACCACCTGCTCAACTAATCGGAGCACCCTATACAAACGAGTCGTTGGCTTTACCAATTGAAGTCCTGTATATAGCAAACCATCAGCTCAATCGATAGAACAGCCTGTACAAATTGAACATCGGCTTCGCCAATCGGAGCCTTGTATATAGCAAACTGTTCATCTTGCCAACAGATCAATCTGCATCGCCGCTCCACGCAACGAATGTCAGAATAGACAGTCGCAAACATCGTCACCGACTTTCTCGCAGTTGATGGCCGCAACTTAGCTTCGCAGTCAAGAGTATATCTTGGGCATGCTTTTATTTCATTTGCTATTACTTTGAATGTTTTAACGTTTTGCTCATGCAGCTTCAGGCATGATTACGGTCTTAATTAATCACTCCCAAGAGGAGATTACTTTACATTTCATTGCAAAGCTCTCCCAACAAGTAGAGACGCACTTTACAAATTAAGCTCTCCCAACAAGCAGAGATGCACTCTACAAATTAAGCTCTCACAAATGGAGACAATTTTCAAATGTTCCGACAGCTGCGAAATGGTACACAACCCGGATAACAAATAGAGTTAAGATCAAGTATCCCATCATCCCGATCCTAAATAACTGCTCGCTGGCAGCCATTCATCACCATTGCTGCATCATTTACATCACATCTTAATATATTCTGCATTACAATATATCGGTATGCGTGTATTTCATTTGTTTAGAAGGAACAAACACCGCAGCATGGAACTTTTCTAAGCAGTAGACCAAACTACAACTCTATGAGAGACAGCCAACCCATTAGCGGGCCAAGGGTCCAAGATCAAACACGAAACGACCAGTAAAACTCAAAAGTTTCCAATCCTTCAAATCAAGCCACAAAATTCAAGCTATCATGAGTGCCAATCCTCTATCACGTCGTATCGTCATAATACGATACTGGGGCAATTCCTGCGAGTGCCACTTCCTTAGAAATCTTCACTCCAGAACTACATGGGGTCTGATCCTCGTTAAGCCCGAGGTATGTAAGTAATTCAAAGCCAGAATTCGACCCCAATATCTCCAAAATTATTCCCAAAATCTTCCCAGATTTTCCTTTAACTCGATTCTACAACTCATAATCTTCATGCTACTCCTACAATGCATGTCTAAAGTCGGGACAAAATTAGCTTTGGTTTAATTTCTTTGTCCGAAAACTCTTTTATCGTCTCCGGTCAAAGAGGGGCAGTTGTTGACAACCAATTTTGACCCTCTCTTTTAATATTTATTTGTTTACACTTAATAATTTACAATATGTATTTTGGAAGTGTTTTCTAGTAATAAATACCTATTTTTATAAATTAATTAAGTATTAATTTTGAAATTAATCACGTAGTATTAATATTATATAATTACAAATATATTTACTACGTTAAGACTATTAAAATAACTTTGTATACATCACATACGCCTATATAGTTAATTTAATGTATTAGTCCTTAATTTCCAGTAAATTGGACTACTTTGTTAATAATTCAAAATTAGTATTACAATTTAAAAAAATAAAGTATTTTATAAATATTTAATTGCAATAATTAGTAGTATATTTGATAATTATAATTTTCACTATACTTTATTTAAAATAATTAAGTTTAATTAAATTTATTTTAAAGGGATCAAAGACTAAGAGGCTGCAATTGCAATTCCCTAATTAGTTACAAAGTGGCTACCATTTAAATTATTTCCAGCCCAAATGCCAAGCCCAAACGGATCTGACCCAGTCCAAAAACCCCACTCCGTTCTAATGTAGCAATCCAGGCCACCTTCATTGAGCCAATAAGCTCGGGCCATGTCACCCTCCATTATCGCTCACAAAACAAACACACATGCATCTGAACCATTGGTCCATTTGATCAATGGCTCACATATAATCTCCAATTATCCTTTTTTATGTTTTAAAAACCCGCCCCAGAGAACTCATCTCCGCTTGCCAAATCTTATAATCTAACGGACACAAGAAATCCTCCCCAAAAATCCTAATGACCAAATTATCAGGGCCGTTGGTCATCAGATCTAACGGCCCAGATTCGATCTCCCATCCTTAACCTTAGAGATGGCCTTCCCATTACCCTAAACCCTAAATCATTTCCCCCTTTGAACGCCGCCCTCATTTCTCTTTTCTCTCTCTTTTTTCTCATCTCCATCAGCCACCAGTCTCCAAAACCTAGCACAAACTTGTGCAAGGTCACTCGAAATCACTCTAAATCATCTCTTATGTCTCTCTTTCCATGAATCCCGCTATTAATTCTCTCTTTCAATCACAAATTTGAAATACCTAAATCTGAAACCCTTAGCTCAAAACACCGTTGGCCTGATTCCTTCTTCGTTCTTTCAAATCTAACTTACAGATTTGTCTGCTTTGTCCCTAGGTCGTGAGGCCAGTGATTTCAGTTTCCATAATTCGAAACCCCTAATCTGAAACCCTAGACTCAAAGATGCAACTTCAAATCATTGAATTTCCTTTGTGCTCTATTAAATCGGAGCATGCATGAGCACATTTCAGAACCACATCATGATTATTCGAAGTCCATAGGTCAAATTCAATGACCTCTGGACATTGGAGCTTTGACCGATGGGTTTTGCCTTCAACGGTCAGCCATCCCCACTTAGGTAAAATCTTCTCATGATCCCTCCCCCCCCCCGGATGTCTTCAATTTTCACTCGTTTTGCTTGCATCGTCTGAGCTTCGTCACTTTCCACTATTATCTTGAATCCTTTGAAACCCTAGAGCCTTAAATGGCACTATAAATAAGGTCTTTAATGTTCTTATCTACCATCACCAACCATTGAAGAAAAACACCAAGAACACCCGAAAAAAGGCAGAAAATCAATATAGTAATTTAGAATTTGTTCGACTAGGGCTAAGTTCTCACTGGAACTCTTATTTTGCTCTGAGGTACTCATTTGGTTGAAGTCTTTGAGTTCTTGGATCCTAACGGCTAAACGAGTCCCATTTGGTCTACTGCCCCGCGAAGGTCAGTACACCTCTAATTCTTCTCTTTTTGATCATTTTATTAGAATATTATAAATATGCTTGTTGTCTTCTGTTAACTGTAGTCGTTGTGATATTATCATTAACATAAAAAATGTTATCTCCATGTTCAAGATAAGGTGTTGTTGATCTGTGATCCTTTGTCATGTTTCTGAGTATCTTCAAATTGATATCAACTAGCCTGTTATATGACTTTAATGACTCTCATTTCTGAATCCTAATAGTCTGCATGATAAGTTCCCTTAATGTGCCTTAATGACTTCCATGCTTTTCTAAACTTTAGATTTTCTGTCAATAGTTCTATTGTGATCTTTATCTCTATACGTTGTTTACCTGCATCTTTGTGGTAAAAATTATAGTTTGATAATCCTAATTAGGACAAAACTTGAAAGTTCATAGTTTAATCCTTCACTACTTAACTGAAACATGAAAAGTCTAAGTGTTTAAGTGCTCTCCTTCTCTATACCTATATCTGTTAACTCTGAGGAAAACTTCTAGGCACTATGACATTCTCATGTTCATATCTAATTATCGGTTGCATCTATATGAAATAGTCTTTTTGACTTGATTTTTTTCATGAACATCAATAACTCTGTTGTATACATTCTGCTGAGATTAGATCATCCTTTTTCATAAAAAATAAGTCATAATCATGTTTGATATAGTTTACTAGTAATTGTTGTTAAGCTGAACATAGTTTCCTCATGTTTAGATATAACCCTTAGTTATATGATTGAGTTAAATGAGTTTGGTACAACACCTTTTCTGTCTTAATTTTCCTTTATGACACTGCTGATTTTGTGAAACCTACCGTGTCTTTGTAAGACCACTAAAGTATCTGTGTCTAGTCGGTTTTAAATGTTATATGTTCCCTTGTTTAGCTTCATGACTCCATGCTTTGTTTTGAAATTGTACTCGGTCCTCTCTTTCCTGCTATTCTGAAACTGAATCTGATCTTTTATCCTATGAGAAGTTCTCTATTACTATTGTTTGAACATAGTGGTTTTTTCAAGATTAACACTATTATGAGAATGATCCTGTTAAGCATCTTCAGGAGTTCCATGTTTGAGTCCGTAAGCCTGTAGTCCTACAAAGAATCCGGATCATGTTCTGATATTCTTGATAACACCTATAAGTGTTGTTTGATGTGATTGTTTATTTGAATCCTTGTTGATGCTTCTAACAATTACAAGCAGTGTAGTCAGTCTGTGCATGTGCTAGTGGTAATACCTAAGCTAATCAACCCCTAATTAGTCTGCCAAGGCAGAAGCATCTATATTTCTGGGTTGTTGTATGCTTGAGTTGTGTGCTCTTTACCTATCCTTTGAATATGATCCCAAGTATTTAGGTCTTTGGCAGTAAGGCTTAGTGTTTTGTCCAGCCAGGTATATCTGACTTATTTAATATGTGTATCCTTCATATGATATTAGAAATGTAGTTATAGAATGAAGTTGTTTTGTATCCTTATGTTATTCTGTTCGGAGGGAAGGTATACTCTTGTGGTAGGAAATATTATAGTATTTAGTTTACACTGAAAAGGCCTCATTGGAACCAAAACCCATCGGAAAAAATGAGTCGTAATGGGTTAGGAGTATATGGGAGTGGAGTTTAACTCTAAGTTGGGCTGCTCTCCTCGGCACAAGCACTGCCCTGGGCCTTGAGACCTTGAAAATTTTGAAGTGTCGGGGGATTTAAAGTGGGCATCGACCTTGAGTAGAACTCTCTCCTTAGCCCTTAATTCATTGACACCTTTGGTTCTTTAGGAGGTTTAGTGTTGAATGACAATGAAAGGTTTTCAATGTAAATTATTTGCCACGTATAACCACCACATCAATATAATTTTCTCATAGTATTTGAATATTGGTAGTTTGTTACATTTTTTCCTCCAGTTATCTGTTTATATGTTTCATACATGGTTGAATACATAAAACGTATATCGAATGACCTTTGACCTTCTCTTTCTTTTGGACATGTACATTTATTTGGACTTGTCGAGTTCCTCAGGAAACTCAGGCCCAAGCCTAGCACTGCTGCATTTTTGGAAGTATGAATTTAGCCGTAGTCGTCTCTTACTGTTGGGCCTACCTTTTTGAAGCCCAATTTCCAGAGTCCAATTCTCTCCTTAAACTCCTTTATTATTGTTTACTGCTTCGCTAGTTTAGTCCACTGCATGTTGCATTTTGTTACATCTATTGTTGTTATTCTATCCTATATTTATTTAACACTTATATATTTAATTAAATTCTTTACGCTATACTTTATGTCATATAAAACATAGGCAAGACCTAAACACTATAGGATTTGAAAATGAATTAGTTAGTAATTAATTCCCATTCCGCTAATTACATTTGCTTATATCATACTATGTTTTCGCTCACCTATTTTTCTTAACAAGATTTTTGAAGCCCCAGAACTTAGCAAAAACGGCAGCCCCCATTTTCAAAAAGAAAATCAAATTCGAATTGCAAGACTAGCCTTCTAAAAGTTGACTCTTTCAAAAACCAAAATGTTTCTGCCCAGCAAAGATTTCAAAACAATTCCTCAAGCCTAATGTTTAAGATTTCAGAAACCAAAGTATATCTTAGCTTACTTTCTTACAAATATCTCTTAGAGTTACATGAACATCCATTCTCTAAACCAAGTATTTTATAACCCCTTTCCACATACTTTATAAATATAAACCATTCACATACATATTTCAAAAACTCTTTCAATTATATCCACCAACATAATTTTTTTAGACTCCTTTATAAATTCATATCCTTTTTAAAGTCTCACATCCCTTTTATTAACATCATACTCTCACTTCGATATATCGTAAGCCGTACTCTTTAACACTAACTAAGGCATAGTATAAGTAATTGATTCCAAACCTAGTCTAAGTTCTATGAAGCTACCTCTTGTAGATTTTAAGGGGTGCCTAATACCTTCCCCTTAGAAGAACAAGAACCCTTACCTATAATATCACTGGTTAGCAGACTAAAAACAAATTTGACTTAGTAACTAAATAGATACCCTAATATACCTTTAAATATTAGGTGGCGACTCTCTTTTATCAACAACAGAGAAACCACAAGTTGAATCTTGTTTTGACTAATGAAAGATAGGGTGCAATAATCGTTGTGAGTCATGACTTCTGCATAAAAGAGGGCCTTTTATGTCTTTTGATGCATATGAAGATGATATCTCATCTTCACTTTGGTGATAAAAAGAGAATTTGAAGGGATATGGTCCGGATAGACGTTAGTCCAAAAATAAAGTACTTAGTGTATACTTTTAATGCAAAGTAAAATATAAATTCAGAAGAACAAAGTTTTTATTCATTCGAGTAGGGTAACTAGTCGGGTACATTGTTGACTCATTCATTGACTTAATGTTTCTGGATGGTTAATCCAAGTATCGTATTGACTAATCTTTAAACCTCTATGTTTTTAAGATGAACATCACATTGTAACAATATGTTCCTTTGTCGGTAATGAAGGATGTTTTCCCTTGATCCTCAGGATCTATTCTAATCTAGTTGTACCCCGAATAAGTGTCTAAAGAACTCAATAACTGATAACCAATGATCACATCTATGAGTTGGTTGATATAAGAAAATGATAAAGAGTCTTTCGTACAAGCTTTATTTAGGTCGGTATGGTCGATATATACCCTCCATTTTTCATTTTTCTTGGGCATGACCATAATATTTGCCAGCCATTTCGGATATTTCACTTCCCTTATCAATCTGCTTTTCAACAATTTGGAGATTTCATTATTGATAACTTCGTTCCAATGCGACCCTGCTTTCATTTTATTATTTGAAATGAGGTAGAAATTTGGGCCTATGTTTAGCTTGTTAGTCATTACTTCTGGGGGCATCCCTTTCAAGCCTGCATGCAACGAAGCAAAACAATTTGCATTAGCATATAAAAACTTAATTAACTCATGTTTTAACTCGAAAGTGAGTCTCGAGCCCACATAAACCTTACTCTCTAGGAAGTTAATGAAAATGATGACTTCTGCTAATTCCTTGGCAGTTGACTTTTAGGCATCGCATTCTTCTGGTTTGATAATTCTGTCCGAGAGTATTGGGGTGACTTTTTCAGAATCATCATGATCTAATTTCATCGATGGGGCTTCATTGCTTTGGAACTTTGGCTACAATGGTTGCTATTTTGTTGTCTCATCCTTGGGAAGGCTGCTCGCAGCTGCTATTGAGTTGATCTCTCGATATGCTCTTTGCTCTCCCCATATTTCTCGGATTCTCTACTTAGATGGAAAATTGATTACATGGTGCAGTATTGACGGGTATGCATTCATCTCGTGAATCCAAGGCTTCCCTAGGATGGCATTATAGGCCATGTCACAGACTATTACTTGGAACAGAGTTTCTTTGACCACACCATCTACGAAGTTTTCAATATAATTTCACATATGGTCATCTTATTGGAGCTGTTGAGCCTGGAAAGTAGTCGCACTTTCAAGATGATTTGGCCCATGAGTTGTATTTTCTAAAACACACATAAATGAATGATGTTTGCTGAGTTGCATGGATCAACCAAAACTCGTCTAATATTAGTTTCTAAAATGCATAGAGTTATTACTAGGGCATATTTGTGGGGCGTGGTTAGGTCGTCCGCATCCTCATAATCGAAAATTATGCTTTCTTTGGATAACGCCTTCCGAGTACACTTTTCATGCCAGAGGGACACTTTTTTGAACTTCTTTGTTTGCCGTTAAAGTCACCATGTTCACTCCTTCTGCTTTGAATATGAAGTTGACCATTCTTTTAGGTGACAGGACTCAAGACAGCTCCTCCTTGGTTCTGTTCTTCATGTAGCATTGCTTCCCTTTCTTGCTGAAGAGTTCAATGAGATATCCTTATTTGAGAAGACAGTCTATTTCATTTTGAAGGATTCTATATTAAGTGGTCTTGAGACCATGATAGTTGTGGAATTCACACAAAAATTCCTGACTCCATTTGTTTAGATCTGTTCTTATTTCTTTTGGCCACCTTACTCTGCTTCCCATATATTTGAGTAACGCTGCCAATTAAGATACATTGGCATTGAAATTGTAGTCAGCAAGCTTCCTGAGGTGATAATTACTGATTCTTGAGACTTTCGGTTCTTTCCCTGCTAGGTGTTTCACCGTATTATTCCTTCACCGGGAGTTTCTATCATCTCGATTCATCCCTTTTCTCCTATCATTTTCTTGATACAAGGTCCCGAAATAGGGTTCATACCAGACCTTAGAGTCTTAATGTCTGGGATATTCTCATTTCTGGATGGTTTTCGATCGATGATCATATCCTTCGCCTGCATATTTCTAAATCTGGGGAGTGTTGAGATATCTTCTACTATCTGAGCTTTATCATATATCTATGATACACGTTGTTTTATGCCTTGGGTGGGAATTTCAACATCGTCTTTCAACCTTCTTGTAGCTTCTGAACTATTCTCGTTCAAATTTCTTGTGATTGCCATGGCTGCCCAGTTATATGGCACGGTGGAACGCAACATACTTTACCTGTGAAATCGATCTATGAAGTCCTTGAGCCACTCCGTGTCTTCTTGTTGAATTTTGAAAATGTCCCCCATTTGTCTCTCCACCTTTTGCACTCCGGACTGTGCTTTAACAAAAGTATATGCAAGTTCAGCAAAAGAACTAATGGAGTTTTCTTGTAAGTGAGAATAACAAGAGAGCTCCTTCGGTCAGGGTCTATCCGTACTTCTTGATGAGTACAGACTCGATTTCCTCCTTTGTAAGATTATTCCCTTTGATTCCGATTGTATAAGCCATGACATGGTCATGCAGATCCCAGATTTTGTTATTTTTCAAAATGTCTAGCATTTTGAATTTCTTCAGGATTAGTAATGGGGTCGCACTCGGCTCCCATAGCTGCTGAGAGTATTTATTTATGTCGATTCTCTTGATAACGAGTGGAACTCCTAGGATCTATTTGATCCACTCGCCTTGACCTGTTAATGTAAGGTTAGAATCAAATTCCGTAACTCAGTATTTCGGACATACTTGAACTTCCCGCCTCAGTGTTATTCGGAAGCCCTCTGTTGCCATATTCCACATATTAGAGTTGGGTGTTTTTATGTCGATATGTACCCGTGAAGATGGGGTTTTTGTTGCATTCGTTGCACCACTTATCAAGACCCTTAATGCCTCTTCGTTTGGGCGTTCAGCTATTGTTGTTGGGTCATAAAATATTTTATTGTCTCCTCTATCCCACATCATTCATTACCCCTACCAGTATGTGATGATCTGATAGGTCACTTTGAGTACTAGTCTTTATTTCCGAATTCTGAGATTTTTATTAGTTTCATTTGATTTTCTTGATTCGTGTGCATGGTCCTTGTCGTTTTTTAGAAAGTTTTTACGTAAAATTTTAAAGAAAAAGTGGTTTTAGGCTTAAAATGGGACTTGAGTTGACCACAGTCAACATTCTTGATAAACCACCTCGGATCGGTATTTTGATGATTTCGGTTGGTTTGTATAATGTTTTTGGACTTGTATGCACTTTTAGTTGGGGTTTGGGGTGACCCAAACATATTTCGGCATATTTGGTTTAGAGCCCGAAAGCCTCGGGTGAGTTTCAGATGTGTTTCAGATGAGTTTGGTTAAGTATGCAACAACTGGTCCATTTCCTGTTACTGGTATATATTTCAGACCTAGCAAATGCGAGGTATGGCTCGAATTTGCGAGCCTCGCTTTTGCGGTCAAGCATCACATTTGCAAGCATGTGCTGGGGGCTGGGTCTTCCCATTTGCGAAGTGTATGTCTTTTGCAAAATTCACTGTACTCGCTTTTGAGACAAAAGCATCACAGTGTGATGAGGTGTAAAGTTGAGTTAGCTTCGCATTTGCAAAGCTAAGCTCGCATTAGCAATGGGTGGGTCATTCACATTTGTGAGATATTGGTCGCATTTGCGACCACTGACCGTCTACTGTACTAATCGCATTTGTGATCAGCATGTCGCATTTTGCGAACAAGAGTTCACAAACGCGAAACCTACAACTGGGTAAAAGAGGAGAAAATGGTACTTAGCTCATTTTACACCATATTTGAACCCAAAATACTCTAGAGGCAATTTTCTTGAGAGCTCTTCTTTCTAAAATCATTGGTAAGCAACTCTAATCGACTTTCTTTAAATTCTCCATTAATTTTCATGAGTTTTTAACGTCAAATCTAGTAATTTCATGGTAGAAACTAGGGGTTTGGGTAGAATTTGAGGATTTTTAATATTGATATTTAGACCTCAAATTAAGGTCATATTTCAAAATAGATCACATAACCGAGCTCGGGGTTGAATAAGTAATCCGATTTTGGTCTGGATCTCGGATTTTGACCATGCGAGCTCGGGGTTGACTGTTTTTGACTTTTCCAATTTCATCAAAGATTGAACATTTTTCATTAGTGGGTATTTTATAAAGCTTATTTTGATTGTTTGAACAATATTTGGCTAGATTTGGGTTGGTTTAGAGGCTTGTTCAAAAGGAAAAGTCGTGGTTGATTGTTGAGTTGGTTGCACAAAGAGGTAAGTGTCATGTCTAACTTCGACTTAAGGAAATTAGGACTTGTTGGTCTATTTGTTATGTGAATTATTTGGGTAAACGGCATATATGTAATGTGACGAGTGTATATGCATCGTCATGGGATTAATACATGCGAGATTGGGCTATTTACTTCCATGTCTTCATTTATTCCATGTTCTCTCTAGTTACATGCTTTAATTGCTACATGTCCTTACTTTTTATCCATGTTTTACTTGTTAACTGTTATTTAATTGTTACTTGTTTCGATTTGTGCATTTCTCACTCAATGCCTATTTACTTGCTACATGTCCCTACTTGCACTAGTTGTATATTTTCATTCTCTCATGTTATACTTGCTTTTATTATCCTTATATTACCTGATGCACTTTATTACATTATTCCATTTATGTGAGCCATTTGGTTGTTCCTATATTAATGCATTGCCAAGGTTTGGGATTATAAGGTATTGGTTATTCCTCATACTGGTAGTCCTCAATGTTCCGCTCGTTTCATTTCCCTTTTGTGTTGAGATTACATAACTAGTTGTGTTGTGTCCGTTATGATTAATGGCTTGATATTAGGAACGGGTTGCCCGCAGCAGCGGTATTGCAATGAATTGATATTAGGATCATGTTGCACGCCGCAATAGATATATGATATGATATTAGGATCGGGTTGCACATAGAAACAGATATTGTGTTAAATGTTGGGTTCGGGTTGTACGCCGCAATAGTTATTGTGTTAAATGGATCGGGTTGCATGCTACAACAAAGTTGATGTGTTGTAGTTGTTTGTGATTGAGGAGTTAATTCTCGATATTGTGATATGAGATTTGAGATCATGTTATTCTAGGGCCCTCTGGTAGTTGACCGTCGGGTCTGTTTATATGAGTTTACTGCGTTATTTCTATCTCTGTATTTTGTTATTATTATTCGTACAGGTTTATTGTGAGTGTCTTGCAATAACCTCGTCATTACTTCGTCGTGGTTAGGTTCGACATTTATATAGTACATGGGGTCGATTGTAATATGCTACACTTATGCACTTCTTATGCAAATTCGGGTGTTGGTCCCAGCAGCACGTAGAGGAGTTTTTTCCGGATCGACTTGCTGAGGAGACTTGAGGTAGGTCTGCTGGTGTCCGCAGTCCCTAAAGTCCCCTTCTATTTTGTCTTTACTGTTTACTTTTGTTTCAAACAATTGTATTTTGCTCAGACTTTATTTGTGGTACTCTAGTTGCTCATGAATTCGTGACTCCAGATTTTTGGGATATGTTTATTTTGTGCTACGTTTGTATTTTTCACATCTAATTCTGTTTATTTCAGTTTCCTATTATTAAGGTTCTAATTTAAATTTTGCTAAAAATGGTTAATTAATTTGCTAACATTGGCTTGCCTAGCAAGTGGATGTTAGGCGCCATCACGACCCCACGGCGGGACGTGAAAAGTTGGTATCAGAGCACTAGATTGCTTAGGTCTCATGAGTCATGAGCAAACTTAGTAGAGTCTAGAAGATCGGTACGAAGACATTTGTACTTATTTTCTAGAGGCTATAGAGCTTTAGGAAAATTTCACTTCTTTTATTTTCTATCATGCATCTTTATTTTATCACTAAAGTTTGAACCATTCTATTCTTGTTCTCTCGCAGATGGTGAGGACACGCACAACATCCATAGTTGGGCAGGAGCCAGAGCCCCAAGTTGCAGCCACTACTAGGGGTGGAGGCCGGGTGTAGACATGTAATTTTTGACCCACGCAGTCGAATTACCTTTAATAGTCATAGTATTTTTAGAATAATTACTTGAGCTTATTTCTATATGAATTCAACTTACTTTTTATTTATTATTCTAATATAATCCTTGAAAATACCAAAAATAGTCCCAACTTTTATCTTTAATAATATTATTAATTCAATCAAAAATTTTATATTTTTGGGCATTTAAATTGGATTTTAGCTTTGTGTTTGGCCCAATTTTGTAAATTTTGAAGCCCAAATTCAAATAAGAGCCCAAAAATTCAACAACCCAATAACCCAACCTTTCTTCTCTTTCTGCCGCGTATCATAACAAACTCTGACAAGATGAAGATTCTTACGATAACTTCTCGCGTTTCTTATTCTTTCTAAAAAACAGATTTTCGGATTTTTGAGGAAAAAATGAGATTTCTTGGAGAAAAATAAAGAAGCTTCGAGACTGGCTATATATCCTCCCATCTTTCACGTTTTTGGGGGAGAGCTTTACAGAGAAATCAGAGACAGAAAAATCGAGAGAGAAAATTGAGAGGAACTGTGGCTTAAGAATTCTTCAAGCTTCCTTTCTTATTTTTGGTTCTTTTAAACTCCAGAAAACAACAAAAACACACAAAAGATACATCTCTGTTTTACTTTTTCTGTTTTATCTTTTCAATTTCAATTTTGGTTGCAAAAACCAGAGTTTGATTGAAATTTCCAGTTGCCGATTCGAGTTTCTGCTCGAGGTTCACTGAGGTCGAGTTCAGTGGTTCGCGATCCCTGCTGCGGTATTGATTTTCATTTTGATCTTGCGTCGTTGTACATCATTTGAAGTGATTTTGAGCAAAAACCATTACGAACTCTCATTCAGGTTCATTTCTTGATTCTCGCTTATTTTATTTGGTATGATTAAAGTATGATAGAGCCATGGGTATTTGTCTCTAGATTGTTAACCCTGTGAATTGATACACTCAAATTACACTTTAGTGAATAGCATAAAGCGGTCGATGTCAAATATAATAACCTAACAAGGAAAATCGAGACAAAAAAGATCGGACCAATCTGCCTTGAAATTGAATATGCGACCGCATAACAGACATGCGGTCCGCATTTTTGACATGATTATCGCAAATTATAACCTTAGTTTTCGCCACTCACTGCATTAATGGTTTGCGGTCCGCATTGCATAAATGCGATCGCATCTTGCATCGCATTTTCTTCCTGGGTAAACTTCATGTTTGGTTTGCGGTATCTTCTGCGGCTCACAAACAAGTTATGCGATCGCAGATGAGATCGCATTTTTGACATTGAACCTTGCCCGGGATTCTGTTTTGGTTTACGATCTCTGTGTGCAAAATGCGGCTCGCAAACAGGTTATGCGATCGCAGATGAGATCGCATTTTTGACATTGAACCTTGCCCAGAATTCTGTTTTGCTTTGCGATCTCTGTGTGCAAAAATGCGGCTCGCAAACACGTTATGCGATCGCAGGTGAGATCGCATTTTTGACATTGACCTTTGCCCTGGATTCTGTTCTGGTCTGCGATCTCTGTGTGCAATATGCGGCTCGCATGTGGGATTTGCGATGTCGTTTTGCCCTTTTCCTGTCTTTTTGTGGTTTTTTAAACTTTTTTGTATGCTTTTGGGTCCTTAAACCTCATATTCTGCAAAAATACTAAAATTGCATAAGCATCTCGAATGTCCTGATGTGAATTTCATAGGAATAAAAGCCATGTCTCTTAGCATACTTTGATCTACCAATCCTTAGTTTTGTTTCATTTGTTGTCTCATCGAGTTTGTTATATTTTTCTTTTCTTTTCTTGTGTTTTCCATATGAAGTACTATATTTGTGTGTGGATATTTTGAATGGATAATATGGATGATGAGTTAAGCCGTGGGTGTGGGAAAGGCCAAAGCCCGTTAGTGATTAATTTATCCGCATGCCTTAAGATCGGGTTTGGCTAAATACATGAAATGAAAGTTAAAAGAACTAGGCCATGAACCGAACTTTTATTTTTCTTTTATTTTAGATCTCATTTTTCTTATTTTATCACATTGCTCGCTAGTAGCATGTTAGGCCGACCACACTTGGGTAGGCAATACTAGGACGTTTTATTAATTTTTGAGGTGAGAGGTCGTTCCCTTAGTTAAATTTACCCGGGGAATACCCCGAAGGACTTGTGTATATGACATTCCGAGGAATGCCCCGATGCATTTGTATTTGGAGGCCAAAAGTAAAAGTCATAGTATTTTAGTCCTATTTTCCTTCTTTATTAGGTGGGAACGATCTCGAACCTCCTGTGTGTTTGTTTTCTCTCAATTCAAATGTCTTAAAAGCCAACTACATTGAGTACGCAACCGTGACTTTCACGGGACCCGGGGAATGCCTAACACCTTCTCCCCGAGTCAAATGAACCCCCTTTCCCAAATCTCTGGTGCCAACTTGGCTTTGAGTCCAAGTTCTAAAATGGTGGCCTGGCACACCGGAATCAATTGCCAGGTGGCGACTCTAAGTTTTCCTTTTAAATTCCATCTTTGTCACTTTCAAAATTGAAAACCCCTTTTCGAGCTTTATTAAGCCTTTTATCCATCAAAAGGGTTTAGTAAAGTTTGTTAAAAAAGAGGAGTGACATCTCTGGCGACTCTGCTGGGGAGACTTGCGGGTTCGAGCTAGTACTTGATTTTGTTGGCTTTTAAAATGTTTGGTTGAGTTTTTATGCTTTTTCATTAGCTTTACTTAATTTTTATTATGTTTTTATATTTTGTTATTTGCTAGTTGTTTATGTGTTAACAATTTTGCTTTATGTGTTTACTGCTTTATAATTGTCATCATATGCATTACCCGATCAATTCTTTCTGCAACAAGTCTCGGAGCACGCGTCGCGTGCTCGAACTCTTTATTGAGTCACCCTTAATTTAGGAGGGGGAGCCGTCGGACGTATGGAGTGGATGGAAAGATTGAGCAGACACCATCAACCATACGCTTTTCCCGAATTGCCTTGTTAGTGAACCCCAAACTTAGGTCGGCCTTAGGTCATTTTTATTTGCATCATGTCATTTAGACCTAGTAGGGCTCGGTCCCAGGCACCGTGTCCCTTTGTAGGAAGCATGTCCAAATTTTGTCAAAATGGGCCCGTGGCCCAAAATAACATTTAATCATTCTATGTGTTAAATGTGCATCAGTGAGGGTAAAAAGGTCATTTGACGGACCGATGTCTTGGAAAAAAGGGTGAATGAAGCAAATGGGACCGCACTCGCATTTTCTTTCATATTAGAAAAAAATCAAAAAAAAAAAAAGAAGAAAAGAAAAGAAGATTTTACATTTTTCATCATTTTCCTAAAACTCAAAAAAAAAAAGTCCAAAAGTTTTTACATTTTTCATCATTTTTCAAGAGACGAAAATATAATTTTGTTTTTTGCGAAAATGGGAGTATTTCTTCAAAGTAATTTGTTACCTCCTGTCTTAGAGCCCTGAGTCAACAATTAAGTGTCCTCTCGATTCTAAGGTCCATTCTTGCGAGTTTAGCAACTTTTGGTCACATCGACCATTCTTGCAAAATAGGGTTATTTTCGCAAAAGTGGTTCAGTTGTCGTGTTTTAGGATCTTGAGCCCACGAATCATGTCATATCACTCTAAGGTCCGTCCATATCAGGTTTGCGTCCCTAGCCACATTTGGTCATATCGGCCATTTTTGCAAAATGGTCCATTTCCGCAAAATATTTCTTTAAGACCATGATTGTCGGGATATTAGAGTCATGTAAGCTTCAAATGAAGTATTTCTCATGCTTAGGGTCAACTTTGTCAAGTTTGCACTAATAGTCACTTTCAGCCACTTAGGCCAATCTGCAAATATAGCCGAATTGTGTCTTGCATTTGTCCACCAGGAAATGTTGTGGTGTCATGTAGTATTCCGTGTCGCTAACCATGATCTCCTCATTCAGGTATGGATCCGCTGATTCGATCCAAAGTGCTGATGGTAATAAAGATTCCTAAGAAATTGATCAAGTGGTGGAACATGTTTTCATCGTTAGAGCAGCATGAGTTAATGCAGAAATTGGGTACCCTAACGTCCCTTCTTGATATCACACCCCGCCCAGACTTAGTGGAGGCGATGCTGACTTATTGGGACCCGCAAAACTTGACTTTCAAATTTGGGGAGTGTGAGATGACTCCTACCTTGGCAGAAATGTCCGGTCTCACCCGTTTAAGTTATATAGGCAAGAACATGATACTTCCCCGGGACCACTCTAGGACAAGATTCCTCAATGACCTGGGCCTAAAAAATAACAAGCACTTAAAATGCCTCGAGCAGTCTTGGATATCTTTGGATTATTTGTTTGCTAGATTTGGACCACGGGATAGTTTTGACGTCTTTTGGGATGAGTTCTGCACAACCAAAGCAAAGTGGCAAAGACGTCGCCTCGAAGCTTTCAGCCTTGCTTTGTTAGGATTATTGGTTTTTCCATTAGATGAGAGGCACATTAGCACTCGTCTGCAGTCAGTGATAATGGCACTATTTCATGAAAAGCAACACAAAACCGTTACCGTTGTGCCGATGATCTTAGCAGAGTTGTACCGAGCCCTGAGTGAGGTTAGGGGAGGTGTCAGGTATTTTGAGGGAAGTAACCTTTTTCTACAATTATGGATGATGGAGCATTTGCCCATAGCTTCCTTACTTTGTCCCATCGACCGTGCCTTGAGGGATCGAGTGGTATGCATCGAGCGTAGGATGAAATCTCCTAAGTTTACATACCCAGTAGGTGGCACAGCTTGGATTGAGTTCCTTGGTTTGAGGACAAACGAGAATGTTTTGTGGGCTTACCTTTGGCTACCTTTAGATGATATCTTGGCAGGATGCCTCATGCAGCCTTTCCTGATGCTGATAGGACTCAAGTGTGTCAGGCCATACATACCAGTTAGGGTAATTCGACAGTTGGGCAGACGACAAGAGGAGCCTTCAACTTTGAATCTTCGGAGGTACATCATGAATTTTAGCAAAAAGGCGGTTGACGAAATCAAGTACATGCAATACTGGAACAATGCAAAGGGGATGAAGAAAAATACATAGTAAAGGATATTGGCAGACCCGAGTGTACTCAGGAGTACCTTATTTGGTTACAGTCCGTCCCACCAGGGGTCAGCACCCCATTGCCAGCACAACTTAGGGGGCGGGCAGTTCAGACAGATGATTTTGAGGAGGCGTCGGACCAAGATCCCTAGGATAAGCTTGAGTTGATAAAGTATCAGTTAGCGGAATTGGCAGCAAACGTGGAGAAGCATGGCCACTCTTTGCTTAGGGTTGGTCTTCAGGAGGCGGGGGCACACGCCAGGGTCTTTATTCCTAGCATCGGTGTTTCTTTACGAGGCATGTTACAAAGCTTGAGCACGACGGATAGCCCAGGACCATCCCAGCCAGAACCGTCGCATTCAGGAGCAGTTTGAGGATCCATTCTATTTAAATGTTTTGAGATTGTCTTATGTTGTCTTTTACTTTCATGTCTTGTCAAGGAGTACTTAATCCTTTAGGTAGTGTCAAAGTCAGTCATAGTGTAGTCAAGCGTGTCGGGTCTTCCATTATCGTACTTCTTATCAAAAGTCTTAAATGAAAATCCCAAATTTTATTTTTTCATCACTTTTTTAGAACTACGCTTGGTCTGATTCATGAAGGAAATGATACGTAGGCAACCTACATCGGGTTCGATCAAGTCATTTTACATCAAAAAGAGAGGAAAATGGTAAAAGGTGTCGGAAAGAAAGAGAAGGCAAGATTGAAATAAGTAAATTGGGATGATGCCCTATGACCTTGCGACCCTCAAAGCCATTTTAAAACCGTTATTTGTTGCTAGGTGCATTGCACGTAATATGATATTATTATCTGATAAATTCCCTAACGCTAACATGGTGGTTTTGTGTTGTTGTCCTCTGTTATATTCTGACTATTTTCAGGAAGGTGGTTAGTTTGTTGGCATCCTGGCAAGTCATCCATACAACACTCGATCAAAGCGCCAAACAGTCATGGCTAGCAAGGAAACAGACACTGGAGTTGTAGACCCGCCAAGAGAGATTGTTGAGTCGGAATCGGAATTGCAAGAGGAGGTACGGAGGTTGAAGCATCAGATGGCGGAAATGTATCAAGCATAGATTAAGGGACACCCTCCACCCTCGTTTCCTACCAACTACACAAAAAACCCTGCTTCCATTCTACCACTCTCTCAATCCCAGATGTCCAACATCATTGATCTTTCCCCACAACACGCACCTGGCTTTACCCCTTACCACAATTACCTCGGTACTTCGGCCCAAACTTTTCATGCTCCACCAGCCAAAACAACCTCGTACCCTTCTCTGACATTTGCTCCTATTTTTGTACCCCCTCCACAAGCTACCCTCCACCGATCCTCTAGTGAGCCCGCATTTCCCGCCTCAGATGCCCACTACTATGCACCGGAGCCCACCTTCAAAGTCCCAGATCCTTACTCCTACACCCCCCAATTTGAGCCTCATGTCAAAACTGACAAACCACCCAAGAATACAGAGCAGGAGGAAATGTTTAGGAAGTTACAGAGTCTCGAGCAATCATTGAGAAATATGCAAGGGTTGGGAAACCAGGTGAGTGTGGCCTATAAGAATTTATGTTTGTTTCCCGATGTCCAACTGCCTGCCGGGTTCAAGATGCACAAGTTCGACTTGTATGACGGACATGACGATCCTGTTGCCCATCTCAGGGGTTATTGCAGTAAAATGAGAGGTGCCGGAGGAAAAGACAAACTACTAGTGGCCTACTTCAGCCAAAGTCTGAGTGGGGAAACTTTAGGATGGTACACCCGCTAGGACATTAACAGGTGGTACACTTAGGACGATCATGAGTTATTCTGCTATAAAAGCAACCACCCAGGAAATCCGGAGTGGTACCGAAAATTTGCTAGGCAAGAAGAAGAAGGAAGATGTCTCAATGGTTGTCTCCGGATCATGGCAGGGCCAGAGGGGTTCACCTCACCAATACACCCATCCTCGACCCCGACCTCAAACCTACGCCCAAGCTCCATACAATACACCTCAACATTACTTTTCCCCGCAAAACCCCCAAGATTTAGCCAGACCACCCCAATATTTTGTTCACCATGCACAGTCATATGCTCAACCCCCTCCTTATCCACAATGGCGTGCCCCTGTACCATAGAATACCTACCAGCTCCACAAAATACCTATCCACCTCCACAACCTTACCAAAACCCCAATGGTTCACATTTTCGACCAAGACCAGAGTATAGGAGAGAGAGGCAACAACAGAAACAGACTTTTACCCCGCTTGGAGAATCCTATGCCAGTCTATTCCAAAGGTTAAGACAGTTGGACGTCTTGAGGCTGATTGAGTCAAAAATACCAAACCCCCCTCCAAAGAACCTCGATTATTCCCTAAGATGTGCCTATTGTTCTGATGCTCCAGGCCATGACATAGAGAAGTGTTGGCACTTGAAACGGGCGATCCAAGAGCTCATTGATACAAACCAAATTGTAGTCCAAAGCTCAGACACGCCAAACATCAACCAAAACCCTCTGCCAGCCCATGAAGAGACACATATGATTGAAGTAGTTTACAAGGACGGGGAGCCCAAGAAGTCTTATAAGTCCGTCATGATGATTCGGGCAAGTGAAAATAATTTGGTTAAAGATCCGGATTCTACCAAAGCAAAGCCTTTGACAGTTGAAGGGGTGATTGAAAAGTCAAGCACGCTCAATTTGAAACCACCGATGTTGGTCGTGAAAGGGATGTCAAAAGATGTTAGGGCAAGTCCAGAAAACTCAAAAGTGGTAGTGCCAGGGATTCCAAGTAAGCCTGTCGTAGTTGTGAAGGGGGATCCTATTACCACTATCATCATTAAACGAGTAATCCAGCTGCCAGTGGTTGATGCCAAGGTTGTTCCGTGGAACTACAAACAAGTGATAGTGATATACAAAGGAAAAGAAATAGAGGAAGAAGTTAATGAAACTAGAGGATTGACTCGTTCAGGGAGATGTTTCACCCCAGAAGAATTAAGGAAAGCCAAGCCATTCAAGGATAGTCAAATGCCAGTAAAGAAATCAGTTACTAAGGAAGAAGCTGACGAGTTCCTGAAGAAGATGAAGGGGCAGGATTATTCCATTATAGAGAAGTTAAGGAAAACACCAGCTCAGATTTCTCTTTTGTCTTTGCTAATACACTCAGATGAATATCGCAGGGTTTTGATGAAGATTTTAAATGAGGCACATGTTCCTGATAAGATCACAGTGAACTACTTGGAAAAGATAGATGGCAAGATCTTCAAAGCAAATAGGATCACTTTATCGGATGATGAACTTTCCTATCGAGGGTACAAAACACAACCGAGCTCTTTATCTCACAGTGAAGTGCGAAGATTCTATTGTCTCGAGGGTTTTGGTTGACAGTGGCTCTAGTGCGAATATTTGTCCCTTGTCTACTCTGCAAAAACTAAAGATTGGTACCGAAAGAATCCATTTGAACAGCGTGTATGTTCGAGGTTTTGATGGGGGAGGTAAAGATTCTGTTGGAGATATAATGCTCGAATTGTCGATAGGGCCAGTTGAGTTTTCCATGGAATTTCAAGGGTTAGATATGGCTATCTCCTACAATCTATTGTTGGGAAGGCCTTGGATACATGCGGCTAAGGCAGTCCCATCCTCTCTGCACCAAATGGTGAAGTTCGAATGGGACAGGCAAGAAATAGTTGTGCACGGTGAGGAAGATTTGTCAGCTTGCAATGACACAATTGTTCTGTTTGTTGAAGCCAAAGATGATAAGGGACCTTAGGTCTTTCAAACTTTCAAAACAGTGTCTATTGAGAAGATCACTGGAGGAGAATGCATTCCGGGTCCCAAGCTATCCTCCGCATCTGTCATGGTTGCGAATGAATTGTTGAAGAATGGTTTTGTGTAGGGCAAGGATCTGGGATCATCTCTGCAAGGTATTGTGCATCCAATACGCCCCAATGGGAATCCTGGTACGTTTGGTTTGGGATTCACGCCCACAAAGGAGAACATGAAAAGGTTTAAGAATCCAAAACAGAAGGTATGGTCTCTCTCCAAGCCCATCCCACACATCTCCAAGTCTTTTGTCAAACCAGGAGCCGAAAAACCGCCAACCTCCTCAATCCTAGAACCCACGGTTGATGTTGGTGAAGAGATGAACAAGGGGTTCCAAAGTCTTTTCAAAGAGGTCAATATGGTAGAAGTGGGTGAAGGCTCTATTAAAGCAGATGTGCAGCTTGTTGGCCTAAACGTGAAGCTTAGCAATTGGGAAGTTACTCCTCTCCCCACCAGGAAGGAGTTTTGGTAGTTTGCTTTATTTTCTTTTCTGTTATTTAGGTCGTTCCAGGGTTGTAATCCAGATCTTTTTTTTAGTTTTGCTTATTCTGATGCTCAAACCCTTCTATCCTTTTATTTTACAATTTCCCGTTTTCCATTATTCTTAATAGTGCTTTATTTTGTTCTTTTGTACAGTTCTTTTTATGCTGGTTGCAGTGACATGACATGCATGAAGAATTTTCAGCCGAGTTTTAAAAGCCAATCTAATTCTGAAATAACAATCCAAGAAGTAGAATATGATGATGAAATAGAATATGATGAAGAAGCAGCATTTGAGGAACTCAGTAAAGAGTTAAAACAATTTGAAGAAAAACCGAAACCTAATTTGAGTGAGACTGAAGCAATCAATTTAGGGGACCAGGATGATGTTAGGGAAACCAAGATAAGTGTGCATCTAGAACCACAAGTGAAGGAGGAAATAATCAAGACATTGTTTGAGTACAAAGATGTCTTTGCCTGGTCATATGGAGATATGCCGGGATTGAGCACTGATCTGGTAGTCCATAAATTGCCAACTGATCTAGCATTTCCCCCCGTCAAGCAAAAGTTGCGAAAGTTTAAGACCAATATGAGTGTGAAGATCCAGGAAGAAATCACAAAGCAGCTTACTGCAAAGGTCATTCGGGTCACTCAATATCCAATTTGGTTAGCCAATGTTGTGCCAGTACCAAAGAAGGATGGTAAGACCAGGGTCTGTGTTGATTACCGTGACCTCAACAAAGTAAGCCCAAAGGATGATTTTCCGTTTCCGAACATTCAAATTCTGATCGATAATTTTTCCAAACATGAGATTGGGTCTTTTGTGGACTGTTACGCGGGATATCATCAGATCTTGATGGACGAGGAAGATGCAAAAAAGACAGCATTCATCACGCCATGGGGAACGCATTGTTATCGGGTAATGCCATTTGGTTTGAAGAATGCTGGGGAAACTTACATGAGGGCGATGACCACTATGTTTCATGACATGATACATAGGGAGATTGAGGTTTATGTAGATGATGTGATCATAAAGTCAAAGAAGCAGTCTGACCATGTCAAGGACCTGAGAAAGTTTTTCCAAAGGCTCCGCAGGTATAACCTCAAGCTCAATCCAACAAAATATGCATTTGGTGTCCCGTCTAGGAAACTGCTGGGATTCGTGGTCAGTCGACGCGGTATTGAGTTGGACCCGTCAAAGATCAGAGCCATTCAAGAATTACCGCCGCCGAAGAACAAAACAGAGGTGATGAGCCTACTTGGAAGGTTAAATTACATCAGCAGGTTTATTGCTCAACTCATGACAATCTGTGAGCCCATCTTTAAGATGCTAAAGAAGAATGTCGCAGTCAAGTGGACTGACGAGTGTCAAGAAGCATTTGATAAGATCAAGAGGTACCTGTCGAATCCACCTGTGCTGGTCCCACCAGAACTTGGAAAACCTTTAATTCTTTATTTGACAATCTTGGACAATTCTTTTGGTTGCGTGTTGGGTCAACATGACATCACAGGAAAGAAGGAGCAAGAAATCTATCATCTTAGTAAGAAGTTCACTCCCTATGAAGTTAAGTACGCACTGCTTGAGAGGACATGTTGCGCCTTGACTTGGGTGGCACAAAAGTTGAAGCATTATCTGTCGTCCCACACCACTTACCTCATTTCTCGCATGGATCCTCTAAAGTATATCTTTTAGAAGCCTATGCCCACGGGAAGACTTGCAAAGTGGCAGATTTTACTTACAGAGTTTGATATCATCTATGTCACTCGGACCGCGATGAAAGCCCAAGCCTTGGCCGACCACTTGGCCGAGAATCCGATGGATGATGAATATGAGCCACTAAAGACTTATTTTCCTGATGAAGAGGTCATGTGTGTTGACGAGGTTGACCATGATGAAAATCCAGGTTGGAAACTTTTCTTTGATGGAGCTGATAACATGAAAGGGTTCGGAATAGGGGCTGTACTTATCTCTGAAACAGGGCAGCACTACCCTGTAACAGTGCAGCTTCGATTTCATTGCACCAACAACATGGCTGAGTAAGAAGCATGCATTCTGCGTTTGAGGTTAGCTATAGACATGGGGGTCCAGGAAATACTTGTTTTGGGAGATTCAGATTTGTTGGTCCACCAGATTCAAGGAGAATGGGAGACTCGAGATTTGAAGTTCATATCATACCGACAGTGCCTGCATGATCTTTGTCAACGATTCAGGTCAGTTGAATTTAGACATATTCCTAACATTCATAATGAGATTGCTGATGCCTTGGCCACTCTAGCGTCAATGTTACATCATCCGGACAAGGCTTATGTCGACCCCGTGCATATCCAAGTTCGTGATCAACATGCTTATTGTAATGTGGTGGAATAGGAAATCGATGGCGAACTTTGGTTCCACGATATCAAGGAATACATCGGGTCGGGGGTATATCCAGTACATGCTACAGGTGACCAAAAGAGAACTATTCGACACCTGGCCAGTGGATTTTTCTTGAACGGAGAAATCTTGTACAAGAGGACTCCGGATTTAGGACTGTTGAGGTGCATAGATGCTAAAGAAGCTTCAATTATCATGGCCGAAGTACATTCTGGAGTTTGTGGTCCACATATGAATGGGTATGTATTGTCAAAGAAGATACTTCGAGCAGGTTATTATTGGCTCACCATGGAACGGGGTTGTATCAGCTTTGTTCGCAAGTGTCATCAATTCCACTTACACGGTGATTTCATTCTTTCTCCCCCATCTGAGTTACACACAATGTCTGCACCTTGGCCCTTTGTTGCTTGGGGCATGGATGTTATTGGGCCAATTGAGCTGGCAGCGTCAAACGGGCATAGGTTTATTCTAGTGGCCATTGATTACTTTACCAAGTGGATCGAAGCTATAACTTTCAAGTCCGTAACCAAGAAGGTAGTGGTGGATTTTATTCATTCAAACATCATTTGTCGGTTCGGGATTCCCAAGGTGATCATCACAGACAATGCTGCTAATCTCAACAGTCATTTGATGAAAGAGGTATGCCAACAGTTCAAGATTATGCATAGGAACTCCACTCCATACCGCCCCAAGGCTAATAGAGCTGTTGAGGCTGCCAATAAGAACATAAAGAAGATACTTCGTAAGATGGTTCAAGGTTCTCGGCAGTGGCATGAAAAGTTGCCTTTTGCATTACTGGGTTATCGCACTACCATCCGCACTTCAATGGGTGCAACTCCTTGTCTGCTGGTATATGGAACTGAGGCAGTTATACCTGCGAAAGTTGAGATTCCATCCCTTCAGATCGTTGCAAAAGCCGAAATTGATGATAACGAGTGGGTCAAAACCCGGCTCGAGCAGCTGAGTCTGATTGATGAGAAAAGACTGGCTGCAGTATGTCATGGTCAATTGTATCAGAAGAGAATGGCAAGAGCATACAACAAAAAGGTGCATCCTCGAAAATTTGAAGTGGGCCAGATGGTATTGAAACGCATTCTTCCTCATCAGGCGGAAGCTAAAGGCAAATTCGCCCCAAACTAGCAAGGACCATTCGTTGTGACAAGAGTGTTGCCTAATGGTGCTTTGCATTTAACAGACATGGAAGGTAAATGTGTAGATATGGCTATCAATTCTGATGCAGTTAAGAGGTACTATGTCTAATTTCTTTGCTCATCTTCAATTGTATTTTGTACTTGACATGTTCGAAGTTGAAATGACGAAGGCACTTTGTTACGCTACCCAAATACTTTCATCCTTTGCTACCCTTTTGAGCCTTATTTATTTTCTTTCATATCCCTCTTTTGGAATCAGTAAGAAAAAAAAAAGAAAAAAAAAGAGAGAAAAGAAAGAAACAAACAAACAAAAGAGAAAAGGAAAGAAAAAGAGAACAAAAACAAACAACTTTCCTTTGAACTACGTTCGACCTGATTCCTTTTAAGGATACGTAGGCAGCCTTACGGTTCGGTCCCATCAAAATAAAAATTAAAATTTCCTATACCCCAAAGAAACTAGGGCAGAAATTTTGGATTCGAAAATATCTGATTCCAGAAGATGTAATTTTGACCCCTATTTCATCTTGAGTTATTGCCTTCATGCCGCCCTCTCATTCTAACCCTGTCCAGAAGCCTACATTACGGTCCAAAGAAAGACCTTCCGATCAATCTTTGAGGATGCCGGGTCAAGCGAGATAGAGACATGATTTACATCAGGGGCAACACTTCGTTCATGGGCGCAAGAGAAAATTTAAAAATGAGAGAGTCTTATTGGTGAAAACCCTCACAGGCACCATAAAGCGATGGTGAGATGAGAGAAATTTAAAATGAGAGTCTTATCGGTGAAAACCCTCACGGGCACCATAAGGCGATGGTGAGATGAGGGAAAATTTAAAATGAGAGAGTCTTATTGGTGAAAACCCCCGCGGTCACCATAAGGCGATGGTGAGTTGAGAGATAAACAAATGAGAGAGGCTTGTTGGTGAAAACCCTTCGAGGCACTACAAGTCGAGTAGGCCCGCGACTTTACAGAGAAATGAGATCAGTGAAAGCCCGGTTTCTGAGGTATGGACTCTCGCCATGAGCCGAATATGATTGGTTGGACGGATTAGGCTGATCAATCTGAAATGCATGTCATGATTATTGGAGCTGGCCGTTTCCCGCAGATAAGTCTTTCTTTTCTAAATTTCCGTCACATAATCATGTGTTCAAAATTTTCCTTTGTTCCTTCTGTCCAAAATCATTACACTTTGCTCTTTGAGTCTATCTTTATGAGTTTCTTTCAAATTAGCCCATGACGAACAAGTAGGAAAGGATTTCAAAGCCTACTACCAGTTTCTGAATTGCACAAAGCGGAGTTCGGCCAAGCATATCACAAGGGACATGATTTGGAATAAGCGGTATGCAGATAATTGAAGTTCAGGAAATAAGGCGGTTCTTGAATTTTGAGAAAATACAAGGATGCAGCAACGTTCAGAATGAAAATGCAATGCAACAAGTAAGGGTAAGAGATTCGGGTCATTCAGAGATTTTGTGGTCCAGTCCCAATCAAAGGTTAAAAAAACTCCTTGCTAGATCGAAGCAGCTGATTAGAATGAAGCATGGCAGTGGCAGAAGTAGACCCTCACCAATGACGCCACAAAATAACCACCGCATTTTCAAACTAACAAGATTTTGTTTGTCTGAAACAGGGGCATGAAAATTTGTCAAATCACAAGGCCCTCTCATGAAGAAGGCATGGCTCAGTGGCTAGAAGTTCTGTTCAGAGTCCTCCAAGAAGAGAGCGTGGCTCAGGTAAGTTCACTTTCGGCTTTTCAGGACCCTCCTGGATAATGGGACTTAGTTTTTAAAAGTTTTCGGACCCTCCTGGATAATGGGATTTAGTTTTTAAAATTTCTCAGGACCCTCCTAGATAATGGGAATTAGCTTTAAAATTTCTCAGGACCCTCCAGGATAATGGGAATTAGTTTTAAAATTTCTCAAGACCCTCCTGGATAATGGGATTTAATTTTAAAAGTTTTCAGGACCCTCCTGGATAATGGGACTTAGTTTTAAAATTTCTCAGGACCCTCCTGGATAATGGGATTTAGTTTTAAAATTTTACAGGACCCTCTTGGATAATGGGATTTAGTTTTAAAATTTTACAAGACCCTCCTAGATAATGGGACTTAGCTTTAAAAATTTTCAGGACCCTCCTGGATAATGGGATTTAGTTTTAAATTTTTTCAGGACCCTCCTGGATAATGGGAATTAGCTTTAAAATTTCTCAGGACCCTCCTGGATAATGGGATTTAGTTTTAAAATTTCTCAGGACCCTCCTGGATAATGGGGATTTAATTTTAAAAGTTCTCAAGACCCTCTTGGATAATGGGACTTAGCTTTAAAATCTTTCAGGACCCTCCTGGATAAGGGGACTTAGCTTTAAAATCTTTCAGGACCCTCCTGGATAATGAGATTTAGTTTTAAAATTTTTCAGGACCCTCCTGGATGATGGGATTTAATTTTAAAGGCTCTCAGGACCCTCTTGGATAATGGGATTTAGTTTTAAGTTCTAGCGTAAGTTCTCCCTTTAGAAAATATAATTTAGCTTTAAAGCTATCACTCTTAAGATGAGAGTTAATTTGAAGTTTTCAGGGCCCTCCTGGATAATGGGATTTAGCTTTAAAATTCTTAGAAGTCTTTAGGTAACATGATTCGATTAACACTCACAGATGTACCCAGGTTGCAAACTGGGGCAGAAAAATTTCTTTTGTTTTGTCTGTTTTGTTGTAATATCAGGCGCCCACCTGGATAACGAGGGAATACAATTCAAGCTTTAGCAATCAGGCGCCCACCGGGATAACGAGGGAATACAATTCAAGTTTTAGCAATCAGGCTCCCACCTGGATAACGAGGGAATACAATTCAAGTTTTGGAAATCAAGAATCCACCTGGAAAAGGAGGGAATTCATTTCAGAGTCACTTCAATTCGCAAATATAAGAAGCATCAGGAGCCCGCCTGAAGAACAGGGTCCATTTTTCAGTTTTATATCGAAGATCAAGTAGAGATTCAAGGAAGATTCAAGACAAGAAGTAAATAGGATCTTGTATTTTTCTTTTGCTTCTACTGTAATTTTTCCTTTTATTTTTGATGTAATGGCAGGAACCGCGGACCGGAACCTCGACGGTACTTCACTCGACTCTCTACCTCGGTACTCCATTGCCCTTCTCACTTATGAACTACACGTGGCCTGATTCCTTTATAACCAAGGATATGTAGGCAGCTCAAATACTAGGGCTCGATCTCTTTTCTTTTAGTCTTGGTCTCTCTAAGTCAGGGTTGGGTCAAAAAATATTTCTTGTTGTTCTTCGTCTGAAAACACTTCATTTTTCCCGCCTAAGAGGGGCAGCTGTAGACATGAAAATTTTGACCCACGCAGTAGAATTACCTTTAATAGTCATAGTATTTTTAGAATAATTACTTGAGCTTATTTCTGTATGAATTCAACTTACTTTTTATTTATTATTCTAATATAATCCTTGAAAATACCAAAAATAGTCCCAACTTTTATCTTTAATAATATTACTAATTCAATCAAAAGTTTTATATTTTTGGGCACTTAAATTGGATTTTCATCCTTGTTTTTGGCCCAATTTTGTAAATTTTGAAGCCCCAATTCAAATAAGAGCCCAAAAATTCAACAACCCAATAACCCAACCCCTTCTTCTCTTTCTGCCGCGTATCATAACAAACTCTGACAAGATGAAGATTCTTACGATAACTTCTCGCGTTTCTTATTCTTTCTGAAAAATAGATTTTTGCATTTTTGAGAAAAAATTGGGATTTCTTGGAGAAAAAGAAAGAAGCTTCGAGACTGGCTATATATCCTCCCATCTTTCACGATTTTGGGGGAGAGCTTTACAGAGAAATCAGAGACAGAAAAATCGAGAGAGAAAATTGAGAGGAACTGTGGCTTAAGAATTCTTCAAGCTTCCTTTCTTATTTTTGATTCTTTTAAACTCCATAAAACAATAAAAACACACAAAAGATACATCTCTGTTTTACTTTTTCTGTTTTATCTTTTCAATTTCAATTTTGGTTGCAAAAACCAGAGTTTGATTGAAATTTCCAATTGCCGACTCAAGTTTCTGCTCGAGGTTCACTGAGGTCGAGTTCAGTGGTTCGCGATCCCTGCTGCGGTATTGATTTTCATTTCGATCTTGCATCGTTGTACATCATTTGAAGTGATTTCGAGCAAAAACCATTACGAACTCTCATTCAGGTTCATTTCTTGATTCTCGCTTATTTTATTTGGTATGATTAAAGTATGATAGAGCCATGGATATTTGTCTCTAGATTGTTAACCCTATGAATTGATACACTCAAATTACACTTTAGTGAATAGCGTAAAGCGGTTGATGTCAAATATAATAACCTAACAAGGAAAATCGAGACAAAAAAAAATCGGACCAATCTGCCTTGAAGTTGAATATGCGACCGCATAACAGACATGCGGTCTGCACTTTTGACATGATTATTGCAAATTGTAACCTTAGTTTTTGCCACTCACCGCATTCATGGTTTGCGGTCCGCATTGCATAAATGCAATCGCATCTTGCATCGCATTTTCTTCCTAGGTAAACTTCATGTTTGGTTTGCGGTATCTTCTGCGGCTCGCAAACAGGCTATGCGATCGCAGTTGAGATCGCATTTTTGACATTGAACCTTGCCCAGAATTCTATTTTGGTTTGCGATCTCTGTGTGCAAAAATGCGGCTCGCAAACACATTATGCGATCGCAGATGAGATCGCATTTTTGACATTGACCTTTGCCCAGGATTCTATTCTGGTCTGCGATCTATGTGTGCAATATGCGGCTCGCATGTGGGATTTGCTATAGCATATCAATATTTGTGATGCCGTTTTTCCCTTTTCTTGTATTTTTGTGGTTTTTTGAATTTTTCTATGCTTTTGGGTCCTTAAACCTCATATTCTGCAAAAATACTAAAATTGCATAAGTATCTTGGATGTCTTGATGTGAATTTCATAGGAATAAAAGCCATGGCTCTTAGCATACTTTGATCTACCAATCCTTAATTTTGTTTCATTTGTTGTCTCATAAAGTTTGTTATATTTTTCTTTTCTTTTCTTATGTTTTCCATATGAAGTACCATATTTGTGTGTGGATATTTTGAATGGATAATATGGATGATGAGTTAAGCCATGGGTGTGGGAAAGGCCAAAGCCCGTTAGTGATTAATTTATTCGCATGCCTTAAGATCGGGTTTGGCTAAATACATGAAATGAAAGTTAAAAGAACTAGGCCATGAACCGAACTTTTATTTTTCTTTTATTTTAGATCTCATTTTTCTTATTTTATCACATTGCTCGCTAGTAGCATGTTAGGCCGACCACACTTGAGTAGGCAATACTAGGACGTTTTATTAATTTTTGAGGTGAGAGGTCGTTCCCTTAGTTAAATTTACCCGGGCCTGAAGGACTTGTGTATATGACATTCCGGGGAATTCCCCGAGGTATTGTATTTGGAGGCCAAAAGTGAAACTCGTAGTATTTTAGTCCTATTTTCCTTCTTTATTAGGTGGGAACGATCTCGAACCTCCTGTGTGTTTGTTTTCTCTCAATTCAAATGTCTTAAAAGCCAACTAAATTGAGTACGCAACCGTGACTTTCACGGGACCTGGGGGAGTGCCTAACACCTTCTCCCCGAGTCAAATGAACCCCCTTTCCCAAATCTCTGGTGCCAACTTAGGTTTGAGTCCAAGTTCTAAAATGGTGGCCTGGCACAACGGAATCAATTGCTAGGTGGCGACTCTAAGTTTTTCTTTTAAATTCCATCTTTGTCACTTTCAAAATTGAAAACCCCTTTTCGAGCTTTATTAAGCCTTTTATCCATCAAAAGGGTTTAGTAAAGTTTGTTAAAAAAGAGGAGTGACACCGGGGCCGGGGCAGAGGCAGAGCTCAGCCTAGAGCACGTGCAGCAGCACCTATTGTAGAGCCTCAGATCGAGCAGGAGGAGGAGATCCCTGTTCAGACCGCAACAATTGGACCAGCTCAAGTCCCGAAGGGGTTCATCGCCACTCCCGTACTTCAGGACGCTCTAGTATGCCTTGTTGGACTTATAGAGAGTATGGCTTAGGTCGGAGTATTTCCTACAGCACCAGCTGCCTCTCAGGCTGGGGTAGGAGCCCAGACTTTCGCCACTCAAGCTCTGGAGTAGATGGCTCCCTTATATCAGACTCTGACAGTTCCAAAGTTGGAGTAGTTCAGCCTATTATTGTTACACAAACGGGGGAGAGGCCCATGGTGTCTTCTGAGGGGCTGAAGAGGTTGGATACGTTTTCCAAGCTCTTTCCTATTCATTTTGGTGGTATACTTTCTGAGGACCCACAGGATTATTTGGACTGTTGCCACGAGATGTTGTGCAACATGGGTATTGTGGAGTCCAATAGAGTCGACTTCGCAATGTTTTAAATGATCAGTTCTGCTAAGAGATGGTAGCTGGACTATGTTTGAGGCAAACCAGCGGGTTCACCTCCACTTACTTGGGATCGATTTTTACAACTATTTTTGGAAAAGTTTATTCCTTCTACTTTGAGAGGTACCATAACTAGTTTGACCGTCTACTAAGAGGGAGAGGGTAAGGAGATTCCTTTTAGACCTATCTCGCCATGCACTTATCTTGATCCCTACTGAGAGGGAGAGGGTAAGGAGATTTATAGATGGTCTTACTTTTGGTATCAGGTTGCAAATGGCTAAGAAGATTGGGGTTTATATTTCTTACCAGCGAATTGTGGAGATTTCTAGACGGATCTAGAAGATTCGTGGTCAAGGTAGAGAAGCGGTATCTGGGAAGAAGCTTCGTCATTTTGGTGGTTTCAGTGGTGCCACATTTGGAGGCAGGGGTTCATTTGGTAGAGGCCATCCTCACAGGCCGATTCAGTCAGCGCTTCTGGTAGCACACGATGCTTCGAGTAGTCGTGGTTCTCATGGGTCTTGTCCTAAGAAGTCAGTATTCAGCATACCTTCAGCTCCTATTAGTGCACCTCCGCTATTGAGTTACTACGGTGGTCATTCTGGTCATCATGCATCATCTAATACTTAGCAGTTAGGCCATCCGCGGGATTGCTTTGAGTGCGGCGACGCAATCATATCAGGAGGTACTGTCCTAGGTTGAGCAGAAGCAGACCACAACAAGGTACTCGTACGAAGCTGAGGCAGGGGTCAGGCAGCTAGAGCTGGTGGTTAGTCCGTTAGAGGTGGAGGCCAGCCAGTTAGAGGCCGTCCAGTTTGAGATGTAGCTTATATGGTGGGTGAGAAGGTTCTTCTCGAGTGTCGCCTACGAAGGGCGTGATGCGTTTCGGGAAGAAGGGCAAGTTGAGCCCGAGGTTTAACTTGCATTGCCTCCTAGCCTTGCAGGGGTCATCTGGTATTTCATGTTTTCATGCTTCGCAAGTACCATGAGGAAGAGCCAGTAGTTATTCTAGACCGACAGGTTCGCAAGTTGAGATCCTAGAGTTTTTCTTTTCTGAAAATGTAGTGAAGAGGTCAGCCAATTGAGGCGTCTATGTGGGAATCCGAGTCCGATATGCGGAATATCCCCACCTTTTTACTAGTCCAGGTACTTTTCTATGTTCATTCGAGGACGAACATTTCTTTTAGAGGTGGAGAATATGATAACCTGATAGGTCGTTTTGTGTACAATCCTTTATTTCGTATTTTGAGACCTCTATTAGCTTAATTTCATATTTTTTGATTTACTTTCATGGTCCGTGTTATTTATAAAAAAGTTTTTACGTAAAATTTGAAGAAAATGTGATTTTAGGTTTAAAATGAGACTTGAGTTGACCACGGTCAACAATTTTGGTAATCGATCCCGAATCGGTGTTTTGACAACTTTGATAGGTTTGTATGATATTTTTAGACTTGTACGCACTCTTGGTTGGGGTCCGGGATGACCCGAGCGCATTTCAGCGCATTATGTGAGAAACGCTGAAAATGAGTTTTCAAGTGGAAATCCATCAGTTTTGGCGATCGATTCGTATTATTTGATGCTCATTTTGATGATTTGAGGTTGCGAGCAAGTTTGTAGGATGTTATTACACTTGTGTGCACGTTTGATTTGGAGCCCGAGGGGCTCGGGTGAGTTTCAGGTGTGTTTCAGATGAGTTTGGTTAAGTATGCAACTGCTGGTGCATTTCCTGTTACTGGTGTATGTTGCAGACCTCACAAATGCGAGGTCTGGCTCGCATTTGTAGCCTTGTTTTTGCAGTCAAGGGATCGCATTTGCGAGACTGGGCTGGGGGGCTGGGTCTTCGCATTTGCGAAGCATGTGTAGCTTTTGCGAAGTTCGCTATGCTCGCTTTTGTGACAAAAGCATCGCAATTGCGATGAGGTGTAGAGTTGGGGAAACTTCACATTTGTATAGCTAAGCTCGCATATGCGATGGGTGGGTGGTTCACATTTGCGAGACATTGGTCGCATTTGCGACCATTGGCTGTCTGATGCACTAATCGCATTTTCGATCAGTGGGTCGCATTTGCAGGCATCGCATTTGTGAACAAGAGTTCGCAAATGTGACACCTGCAGCCAAGTAAAAGAGGGAAAAACTAGGACTTAGCTCTTTTATACCATTTTTTAACCCTAAACACTCTAGAGGCGATTTTCTTAAGAGCTATTCTTCCTAACATCATTGGTAAGCAACTCTAATCTACTTTCTTTCAATTCCCCATCACTTTTCATGAGTTTTTAACATCAAATCTATATATTTTATTGTACAAATTAGGGATTGGATAGAATTTGGAGATTTTGTAAAATTGAGATTTAAACCTCAAAGTCGCATTTGGGGGCATCGCATTTGTGAAACAGGAGTGCGCAAATGCGACACCTGTAGCTAAGTAAAAGTGGGAAGAAATAGGACTTAGCTCTTTTATACCATTTCTTAACCTTAAACACTCTAGAGGCGATTTTCTTGAGAGCTATTCTTCCTAACATCATTGGTAAGCAACTCTAATCAACTTTCTTTCAATTCCCCATCACTTTTCATGAGTTTTTAACATCAAATCTAGATATTTCATGGTAGAAATTAGGGATTGAGTAGAATTTGGAGATTTTGTAAAATTGAGATTTAGACCTCAAAGTCGCATTTGCGGGCATCGCATTTGTGAAACAGGAGTTCGCAAATGCGACACCTGCAGCTAAGTAAAAGTGGGAAGAAATAGGACTTAGCTCTTTTATACCATTTCTTAACCTTAAACACTCTAGAGGCGATTTTCTTGAGAGCTATTCTTCCTAACATCATTGGTAAGCAACTCTAATCCACAATCTTTCAATTCCCCATCACTTTTCATGAGTTTTTAACATCAAATCTAGAAATTTCATGGTAGAAACTAGGGATTGGGTAGAATTTGGTGATTTTATAAAATTGAGATTCAGATCTCAAATTGAGGCCTGATTTCGAAATAAATTACATAATCGGACTTGGGGTGAATGAGTAATTCGATTTTGGTCCGAATCTCAAATATTTACCAAGCAGCCTAGGGTTGACTTTTGTTGACTTTTTCAATTTCATCAAAGATTAAACCTTTTTCATTAATGGGTAGTTTCTAAAGATTATTTGAATTGTTTGAACAATATTGGGCTAGATTTGGTTGGTTTTGAGACTTGATCGAAAAGAAAAGTCGTGGCTGATTGTTGAGTTAGTAGCGCAAAGAGGTAAGTGTCGTATCTAACTTCGACTAGAGAGAATTAGGACTGGTTGGTCTATTTGTTATATGAATTATGTGGGGAAATGGCGTATATGCAAGGTGACGAGTGTATATACACCGCCATGGGATTAAAGCATGCGAGATTGAGCTATTTACTTCCATGTCTTCATTTATTCCAAGTTATCTCTAGTTACATGCTTTAATTTGTAATACCCCAATATTTTAAGTGAGGATATATTGGACATTTAGAAAATAATTTAAGTCTAAAACAAAATAAAAAGGAAAAAAAATAAAGGAACAAATTAAACTAATAATAAAAATAAAACAAAAAGAAGAAAACCTAGTCAAACTAAAACAAAAAGGGGAAGAAACCTACTTTAACTAAAAGGAGGTCAAGAATAACAACTAAAAGAAAAGGGATTTTGGGGGAAGGGAACGCAGCACATATGCTGCGATTGAAGCAATAAAGCTTCGGCAGAAGCCATTCAAAGGCAAAAGATAAGGACATTGGTCGGCCAAGGAACTGAAAGCAATTGAAATTGAAAACAAGGAGGGGATTCTCTGGCAATTAACCGTGAAGGACAAAAGGATGGTGATCAAATAGATTTTTTGGTGGAATCTTGTGTCATGGAACACAAAAGCGATGGAAAATGGTAGAAGCCACCTAAAGAAGGCAATTAACACGAGTTCAATGTGATGTGATTATAGATTAAATGAAGTCATACGGATTGCTCGAAGTGGCGAGTTGGATATTTCTACACGAGTACTGTGAGTTGTAATCTTACCGCAATTTATGTTTTTATAACTTGCATGATTTACACATGATTTTTAATATGAATATGTTACCGATTATTTTGAGTTGCATATGGGACAAGTCTTTTACTCGATATGAAACCGAAATAGCTATTTGAGATGAGTACCGTGATTTTAAATATTTTCTTTGTCACTAGATCTGTTTTACCGTTACTTGAATTTACTGTTATCGAAAGGAAATTATATGATTTGATAAGAACTGAAATTCCCTATATTATTTTATAATAGTTTCTACGAGTATATACGGATTACAGAGACAAGTATAAATAGGAGTAGACATTGAAGGATCCCGTACCTAACGGCGGGTTCGTTAGACCTGGTGCACCTTGTAATTACTGATTACCGTTATAGCCCTCGCTAGTGGGAAGGTAGAACTAGCATACCGTTACCGATTTCCCTCGAGTAGGGACTACCGTTATATATGACTTCTGGTAAAGAAGTTCACAGTTATACCGATTACATGATCCATTCATTGAAACCTCCCAAAAATGTGAATACTGATATTATACAGTGGTTATCGAGCTTATTACTGAATTGTTAATTATATTTTACTACAAGAAAAGCGTAATGAGACTGAAAATTTTTTATTGTTTCTGAAAGGGCATTTTTATGTTATTTTCTCTTTGAGTTACTAGCATGTTTCTGACTTGTCCCCAAATAAAAACGGTTGTGGTTAAGTGTTATTACTCACTGAGCTAGCGACTCATTCCCCGCTAAATTTTTTACAAAGACAGCGGTTGACGCAGGCGAGGATCTCGTTAATTAGAGCGCACAGGTTGATATTTCTCGGTGAGCCTCGCACTTGTTCGCGTGGGAAGAGTTTTATTTATTGTTATGGTCTTTTCATTAAACTCTTAGAGTCGCTCCATAGTCATTATTTTAGTGTCATGCGTATTCTTTCGTTATTATAGTCTTATGTTGAATATCGTTCTCATTTATCAAAGTTGGAGATAAATTAGTATTTCTAGTCATTAGTTGGTGGTTTAGTTATGGTGGAGACTTGTATTGGTTAATTGACAAGTTGTCAATTGTTTGGTATAATATTAGGATGTTTGGTTGTTGATTTGAGACAGGAAAGTTTTTGGGATGGTCCAAAAATAGGGGAAACTCTGTCCGATTTTCTGTAAAATTTTCGATGAGGCTTACTTGGGAGCACTTACTCCTAAGCGCCGGTCACAATCCTAAATTAGGTCGTGACAAAGTTGGTATCAGAGCTCTAGGTTATTCTTGTGACTAATGGAGCACATTTCAGTAGTAGAATCTCAATTATGGTTATGTAGCCGGCCATTCCCATAATCGTGATTCTGCGAGGGTGTGATAGGATGTGTCTTGTCTTTCTTTCTTATTCCTCCTTACGTGTGGCGATTAGGGCTAAATAACTGAATCTGTCATTACTTATCCTATTCGTGTATGGCTCGGATCAATTATCTTATAATAGAATTTGGCTAGTGGTTCAAACTTCAAAGACGTCAAATTTCGCCAATGGACATGCAACCATCTTAGAGGAAAGAAATGCTACATAAGTAGTATACAAGACTAGTGAAAGGTTTATTGTGCCATATGAGGTGCTTCCTAGTAAGATGCGTAATAGAGTCCATTTCGAAAATTTATACTAGTCTACCACTACAGCGATAGAGGAATGCTATCACAAAAAGGTACTTATCTCCATGAAGAAGAATTTTTTTTTTTTTTGAGATCTTTATGTATATATGATAAACGCAAGAAGAATGAGCAATAGAATTAGTCCTCATGCACCTACAAGATTATAGGGAACAACAAAATATTCTTAACAATGTTCCTAAAGTTGAAACTACTAAGTTTACTATTTCTGATAGTTCAAAGGATCCTTAGAGGTTTTAGTAAAATACTTACCACGTTATGAGCTATAGGATATTTCATGAAGAGGCCTATGGAACAGGAAACTTTTAGACTAGAGAGCATGGCGAATACATGAAATGCTACTGTACTCTTAGGGATGCCAACAAGAGCAACACAACTAATTTGGGAATAATATCACTAACGTGTTTATGAATCGCTTCCTTCTTGACAGTTTCTGGCATGAACTTTCCTGCTAGATCATCTAAAAAATTGATTTAGACAATTTGTATGCTTACATATAACACCAAACTTTCTCAGCTGGATATGCAAGCAACGTCTTAAGTTTAGAGGCTTGTTGAAAGGTTGGTTAATTGTTTAAACAAGGTAGTAACTGCATATATGAAGACTTAAACCTATTATGTAGCAGTTGCACTTTCTAGAAAGATTGAAAAGTTGGACATGATAGGCGTGCAAAAACTCACATAAGAAGATCGAGATTAGAATATCTTTTAATATGGATTTTAATATGAGTCGAAGATCTAAAAATCAAGGATATTTTGAGATATTAAGCGATCTTTTTTTTTTTGGGTTACCACTTATGTGAAAAATCTATAGTAGTTAGACATGTGTTTAAAGCTTTTAAGATTCAAGTTAAGAGAAAGAAACCCTAGCTAACCAAGTTGTACTTGATATGGTTGACTCTAACGTACTGATGGGTATGAATTAATTATCTTCTTACCAAGCTACCCAAGATTATTATGGAAAGATTAAGTTTGGTGAACTTTAAAAGCTAGTGTTGTCCAAAAAGGGGATTAGAGGTTTTAGAGATGAGCAAAGTATATATTTTAAAGGCTTAATGGTTATAAAAGAAAGGTTGTTTGGGTCTCATTGATACGGTGAGGGGCACAAGCGAAGAAACACTTAGTTTGAGAAAAAAAATATCATAATGATAGATTCTCTAATGTATTCCTAAGGATTTACTAAGACTACCTCCAATATGAGAAATAGACTTCGGTATTGATTCAAACACCTGACACGCAAATCATATTATATGGCACCAATAGAGTTGAGGGAGCTAAAACAACAGTTACAAGATTTGTTAGATAAGGGTTTTATTAGACCTAGTGTATCACCATGGGGTGCACCGGTATTGTCCCTGAGAATGTGCATTGACTACAGGCAATTGAACAAGATAACAATACACAATAAATAGCCCTTGCCTCGTATAGATGACATGTTTGATCAGTTACAAGGAGCTGCCCACTTTTCAAAGATTGACCTCCGTTCTGGTTGTCATCAACTTAGAATTAAAGATGAAGATATTTCTAAGACTGCTTTCAGAACTCGATACGGGCACTATGAGTTTCTTGTGATGCCTTTCGGACTGACTAATGCTCCAGCTGCATTCATGGATTTAATGAATAGGGTGTTCAAGCCGTTTCTAGATAGATTTGTAATAGTATTTAGTGATGACATACTGATATATTCTCGTAGCCAAAGAGAACACGAGAATCATCTCAGGACTGTGTTGCAGACATTGCGAGCACATCGACTTTATGCTAAGTTCTCGAAGTGTGAATTTTGGCTAGACTCGGTAGCATTTTTGGGGCATGTTATATCTAAAGATGGAATTATGGTAGATCCTAAGAAGACCGAAGCTATGCAGAAATGGCCCAGACCTACTTCTCCTACAGAGATTCGCAGCTTTTTAGGCTTAGCAAGCTATTACAGGCGTTTTGTGTAGGAATTCTACAGAATAGCATCGCCGTAGACCAAGCTAACACAGAAAAATGCAAAGTTTCAGTGGACGGAGGAATGTGAGCAAAGCTTTCAGAAACTCAAAACGTGTCTGACAACTGCACCAATATTAGCCTTGCCATCAGGTCCTGGAGGATTTACAGTATTATGCGACGCCTCGAGGGCGGGATTAAGATGCGTTCTCATGCAAAATGGTCGTGTTATAGCTTATGCTTCGAGACAATTGAAAAAGCACGAGGAAAACTATCCTACACATGATTTGGAGATGGCTGCAGTGGTATTTGCTCTAAAAATTTGGAGGCATTATCTAAACGGCGAAACTTGTGAGATTTATACTGACCATAAAAGTTTGAAGTATATCTTTCAGCAGAGAGATCTAAATCTTCGGCAACGTCATTGGATAGAACTACTCAAAGACTATGATTGTTCTATTTTGTATCATCCTAGAAAAGTCAATGTAGTGGCTAATGCATTGAGTAGAAAATATATGGGGAGTTTGGCACATATAGCCCCTGCAAGGAGATTTTTAGCCAAAGATATTCAGAGACTAGAAGATACGGGTATCAGATTTAGTGTCGAAAATTCAGAGGCATTGTTGGCTTGTGCTCAGGCTAAGTCTTCATTAGTTGAGTGCATTAAGGCACCCAACATGAGGATGAACGATTATGTAAATACAGAGATGAGGTCCTAGCTAGTAAAAGAAAGAATATGACTATTGACAGAAATTGTGTTCTGCGACTAAGTAACCAGTTATGTGTACTAGATGTAGATGTGTTAAGACGAATTATCCATGAGGAGCTCACAACTCTTGATATCCCATACATTTGGGGTCTAGTATGGTGTACCATGATTAGAAGAAAATTGTATTTTTAGGAACAGAAAGATGGATGATTTCCTTAACCTTGTTTCTAACTGATTGACTTGTCAGCGTGTCACCATTTGCAACTCTTCAGGTCTACTACAACAGCTCGAGATTTCAAAGTAGGAATAGAATGGAATCAAAGTGAATTTTATGACAAAACTCTTGAAACAATTAGAGGTTATAATTATGTGGTAAATTACAAATTGACTTACATTGTAGGTACCCTTTTTTTATTCACCAAAGCTTCTCTTGCTGAGAATGAATATGCACAAAGACACATGGATAGAAATTGTCAAATTCTATAGGGTCCATTGCCTACCATTTCTGATAGAAGATGACAAATTACTGCACGATTTTGAAATTCATCCCTAGAAAAATTTGTCACACGGGCACTCTAGACGTACTATACAGTTCATGAAGGATATGCTGAGAGCTTAGCATGTACGCTTATATATATGTAGCTGAATCGCTTACAATGTCAACTTTCAGTCTAGATTTAGGTGGCACTGTATGGAACCTTGTATAGTATATAATGTCGTTCTCCTATCGGATGGTTTGAAGCTGGTGAGACTAACTTATTGGGAGCCGACCTATTACAAGAAGCTATGGACAAGGTCCAGTTGATCAGACAGAGATTGCTTGCAGCTCAAGGTAGACAAAGGTCTTATGCTGATAAGAGAAGAAGAGATTTAGTGTTCACAATTGGGGACAAAGTGTTCGTACGAGTCTCCCCTATGAAAGGTGTGATGCGGTTTGGGAAAAGAGGCAAGTTGAGCCCTAGGTTTATAGGACCGTATGAGATACTAGGCCGAGTGGGAGCGGTGGCTTATCGTTTGGCACTTCCTCCTGAGTTATCTTTTATTCGCCTAGTGTTTTATGTCTCAATGCTAAGAAAATGTATATCAGACTCATCTCAGGTGCTGGAAGCACCAACTATACCACTTAATGAGAAGTTGTCTTACGAGGAAGAGCCGATGACAATTGTTGATAGACAGATAAGAAAACTACGGTCAAAAGAAATGTGTTCATGAAAGTCTTATGGAGAAATCATAATGTTGAAGAAGCTACATGGGAAATAGAAGATGCTACGCGAGTCAAGTATCCTCATTTATTTCAGTTTACAGGTACGTAATTGAGTTAAATTCGGGGGCCGAATTTCATAAGGTGGGGAGGATGTAATACCCCAATATTTTAAGTGAGGATATATTGAACATTTAGAAAATAATTTAAGTCCAAAACAAAATAAAAAGGAAAAAAAATAAAGGAACAAATTAAACTAATAAAATAAAATAAAACAAAAAGAAGAAAACCTAGTCAAACTAAAACAAAAAGGGGAAGAAACCTACTTTAACTAAAAGGAGGTCAAGAATAACAACTAAAAGAAAAGGGATTTTGGGGGAAGGGAACGCAGCACATATGCTGCGATTGAAGCAATAAAGCTTCGGCAGAAGCCATTCAAAGGCAAAAGATAAGGACTTTGGTCGGCCAAGGAACTGAAAGCAATTGAAATTGAAAACAAGGAGGGGATTCTCTGGAAATTAACCGTGAAGGACAAAAGGATGGTGATCAAATAGCTTTTGTGGTGGAATCTTGTGTCATGGAACACAGAAGCGATGGCAAATGGTAGAAGCCACCTTTCAACCCCAGAGTAATTCTTCTTACTTACGGTTTGCTTGAGTTACTCTTTGTGTATATGAAAATTCCATTGGGTAATGAATATTAAACACCAATTATATATGCATAGCCAGCAACGCTATTAAATTTG